>CAOLHI010004594.1:0-107620 GCA_948474755.1 Ctenosaura bakeri
GGCGGGCTATTCGAGGGGTCACACGGCCCCGCTGGACCAATGGCAGCGCGAGCCGGAAGTCGCCCGTGATTGGCCGGCGTGGATCTGAGGGGGTCACGTGGCTCCGCTGGGGCCCCATGGGAACCCAGTTTAGAAACCGCCCCATTGGACGGCTTGGACCACGTGGGTGGGCAGGGGTACGGCCCCTTCCGGATGTCCCGCCCTAGTACTTTCGGGGGAGGGAGATTGATAGGTGTCAATCATTTCTTGACAGGTCATAAATCAATCATTTCTTGACAGGTCATAAATCAATCACTTTTGACAGGTCATAAATCAATCACTTTTGACAGGTCATAAATCAATCAAATCTGAGGGTCATAAATCACTTTTGACAGGAGCTACACCTCCCTACTACTTAGGTGTGCTTTTACAAGGGCTTGGCTTCTTCTTCAATGTCCATCTGTAAAGATGCTTGAAATGCCTAAATGAGACACCTCCAGTTGAACTATAAGCTTCCAGCCAGAACAACAGATATTATTCTGAAGGCAACCATATCACAGAAGAGATTGCAGGCAAATAGAAGAGTTGAACATGTTGCTGGCACATGCCAAGAAAGTGACTAAATGGAGATCCAATTTCTTTGGATCACAGGCACAGAGATTTAAGACCTTCATGACATAAAGTCATTTAAAATTTTTGAGACAGAAATCAAAAAGCAACGGTGGCAGCTCTAGCTCTCCAGATGTTTTTGGACTTCACCTCCCATAAACTCTTACCATCCACTCTGTTGGTCAAGACTAATGGAAGTTTTATGCCACAAGCTTTTGGAGGGCTGCTGTTGCCCACCTCTGTCATTGTCTCTTTTCAGATCTTAAAACAATGGGAGATATTTGTACACATACTGTTTCCTTTTCCTAGAATAAAATACTGCTTTACATTGTCATTTCATCTCTTACTTCTCACAGTATATCAAAAATATTATAGGAAAATGGAATATTAATATTTCTAAACATACCAGGAAAAAACTCACCTAGAGTTTTGAAATACCTAAGTGCGTCTTCAGCAGGTCCATGATATATAAGCCTTCCAGCAGCAAGAAGTGTCAGGCTGTCAAACAATTTGAAAATAGAGTACCGGGGCTGGTGGATTGAAAAAATTATTGTTCTCCCTTGACGTGACATCCTGAATTCAACATAGAAAAGACAATTCACTACTGCAGCTGCTGCATATTTCTAATGTTTTGAACTTATAGCAGGCCGTCTTTGGCTATCTGATGTGATGGACTAGCAATTATTTTCTTCCCTAGTGTCCCATGGACTGGTTCCATATTTGTGCCTATTAACTACCAATATTTTTCTTTTTTGAAACTCACCAGGGAAGAGCAGCTAATGGCTCCAGGACCAGCACTGGTCCACAGGCCACCACTTTGAGCAGCACTAATTTAAGTGCATATGGATATAACTTTGAATAATAAATAATGCTGTTATCCTGAGCAATACCCTGAGAGGCAAAAAAATGGACTCCTGACAGACATGTAGTTTCAACGTCTCCTCGTCTTGCCTTACCTCCTTTCATTTACTTGTATCCATTTAGCATTACCATCGCCCAAATTTGTCCATGCACAGATACAGATATAAAATAAAACCAAATAATAAAGGGAGCACTGCCATGACTTTAAAGTCCAGCAACAGCTCAAAGAGAGACAGTAGAGGTGCTGAGCACCAGGCCAGAGCTTTCGGACTCCTCAGCAAAGGCCAGAACCCGTGAGAAGCAAGCAAGTTCAGGAAACCTAAAAAGCAGGGGTAAATAAAGTACAGCCTCCAATAATTTTTTTTCTGTTGAGAATTTCCACCACACATACCCCAAGGCCAATTTAGGCCCAGGAGGAAGTCATTTTTGAAACAAGAAGTAATCAGGAAGTGACTTTGACTGACTTCCTGTTGTTAAAAAGGCCTCTTCTGTGCCTATAAAATGAACCAGAAAGGCAGAAAAAATAGTGAAAATGCCCTCCATATTTGATTTTCCCCCCAAAATTTGGAATAGTTGAAATAGTACTAAAGCTCTATGGCTCAGAATTCAAAATATCCCAAACCAAAAATCCCACAGAATATTATCAGGACAATTAAAAAAACAGCCATAGTGCTATAATCATAAAAAGCCCTGCTTGTATCATAAAGTAATCTTTCCAAGCTGTGCTCTCCAAACACTTGGAAGGGGAGCCTCCCACAAAGGCCTCAGAGAGCCAGAACGGTGTAGTGTTTGATTGTAGGACTAGGGCCATTTCCACACTAGACTATTATAGCACTATTATTCCACTTTCAACACCCTATGGAATCCTGGAGTTTGCAGTTTAGGGAAGGTCCTTTGAGGCCTCTCCCTAAACTGCAAACCCCAGGATTCCATAGGATGTTGAAAGTGGAATAATAGCACTATAGTGTGGAACTGGCATAGGATTCTGGGAGACCAGAGTTGGAATCCCTTTTCGGCCATGGAAACTCACTGGGTGAACTTGGGCAAGTCATGCTTTCTCAACCTCAGAGAAAGGTAAGGGCAAACCCCCTCTGAATAAATTCTGCCCAGAAAACCCCATGATAGGATCACTTTAGGGTCCCCTTAAGTCAGAAATGACTCCAAGGCACACAACAGCAGCAGCAGCAACACAGGCCTTAATCCCATCAGCAATCATTTTAGCAATTTAGTACTCATCATCCCTCCCTTGACAGTGTTCTGAGAACATGAGACAATTTCCTGATACTTTTAAAGTTCATAAATTATCGTACTTCCACATTACCACTAATATTTATACTGAAATTCCATACCTCACTATTCCTGCTTATTTTCAGCAATGAGCGAGAAATTCTTAATTTATTCTTAGACAGACAAGAAAATCAGTTTTCTCTGGAGGAGTCAAGGCCAAATAAGATGGGATGGCAGAAGTCCTGTTTGTTTAAACTCTGGTCTCCCCCGTCTATATCATCTATAAAAATGGGAGGTCACATTTTCAGAGTTGGGCAGAAGAGGGGACATAACAAGTGAAAGAAAATATATTGCTCTTTGCCCCTCCCCTTTTTAAAACAAAATAAAATCAAACAGAAGACAATAATCCAAGAATGAAGTAGCAAAGTACCCAGTTGTCCAAATCATACCATTGATAAATGGCAAGGGGACTCAAGCAGCTGTGTAGCAATTATAACAGTCACTTTATCCGAAGGAAAAGCTGTCCTGGGCATGAAAAGCTTGAAAAAATACACCCCCAGAGTAAAAATGGGGAAAAGATCTCAGTCCAAAGCAAGTAACAACTAGTGGTTAAAGTGCTAGACTGGGACTTGGGAGAACCAGGTTCTATTCCTCACTGAGCCATGAAAGCTCATTAAATGCCAATCGCTCTCTAACAGGAAAGAAAGCTGTGTATGTTACCTTGAACTCACCAGACAGTAAACACAGGCATACAAATTTAACTAATGATACTAACAAATAACAGTAACTGTTTGCATTTATTGCACAAAAACTTGCATGTAAAATTCACATTCTAAAAGAGCGTTGTTGTGTACCTTCAAGTTCTTTTTGCCCTATGGTAACTCTGAGGCAAAGCTATCACAGGGTTTTCTTGGCAAGATTTGTTCAGAAGAGGTTTGCTATTGCCTTCCTCTGATGCTGAGAGATTGTGACTTGGGCCATTTCCGCACTAGCCTGTTATAGTGTGATGATTCTACTTTGAACATCCTCTGGGATCCTGGGGTTTGCAGTTTTGGGAGGGGCCAGCTGGCCCCTCCCAAAACTGCAAACTCCAGGATCCCAGAGGATGTTCAAAGTGGAATCATCGTGCTATAACAGGCTAGTGTGGAAATGGCCTTGCTCAGGATCACCCAGTTGGTTTCCATGGACAAGCAGTATTCGAACCCTGATCTCCACAGTCCTAGTCTAACACTCAGACCACTACATTGCATTGTCTCCTTAAAGGACTGCTATCGTTAAAAACAACAATAATTCCCTTGTGTCAAAAATGATGGCAGTCTTATGAATTATCTGATCTGGAAACACATTCTAATGTTTGGAAATAGAATCTTTCACTTCTCCACAGTCTAGAGTGATTTACCTTTTCAAGAGCAGGAGGACAGCATTGGCTGTGCTGGCATCCAGTCCAGTCGTTGGTTCATCTAAGAACAAAACTGTCGGCTGCGTTATCAGTTCTAGCCCAATGCTGGTCCTTTTCCTTTCCCCTCCAGAAACTCCACGGGTAAAATGGGTGCCAACCTCACACACGCAAGGAAATTTAAAAGTGAGGTTCTTTGCACTGTAACAAAATCCTACTAAAGTATTTCAGTTAGCACAAAATGTTTTGATTATTTTTTGCTCCCCCCCCAAAACCTAGTAACACCAAACTGGTCAGTAGGGAGATTATTGGCAAAGCAAAAGGAAAGCACTGGAAAGAAATATGCTTTGGGCTCTGCCATTTGAGGCTGCTAGAAATTATATGACTGCCTCCCAGGAACAAATACAAGGTAAGGAGACGGTTTCATCCCTCTCCACCAAAAAGGACACTCAGGCCATCCGTTTTCAACATCCTATGGAATCCTGGGGTTTACAGTTTAGGGAGGGGCCTCAAAGGCCCCTCCCTAAACTGCAAACCCCAGGATTCCATAGGATGTTGAAAGTGGAATAGCAGCACTATAACAATCTAGTGCAGCAATGGCCTCAGTTTCAAGTAATGGTTATCCTCAGTCTATAGAGCTGAAAGTATAAGTGGCCCTCCACATCCACAGCTTCTATATTCAAGGATTCAACCATCCATGGCTTGAAAATATTTTTAAATATTTAAAAAATCCGAAAAGCAGACTTTGATTTTGCCATTTTATATACAGGATGCCATTTTACTATGCTACGTAATGGGAATTGAGTATCTACAGATTTTGGTATCCATTGGTGGTCTTGAAACAAAACCATAGCAGATACCATGAGCCCACTGTACCTTCTAGCTGTCCCCCTCAGCCAGTAGGAGGTTGTGGCTCCAACTCTCACAGAGAACATCACCATGAAGAAACCACTCTATGCAGCCATATCCTCTAACATTTCACAGATGAAAACCAGGCCATGTGTGGCCAAGCAACATCAGAGTGTGGTCAAGAAAGCAAAAGTTATTAATGAGGAAGAACACATAAGCTAGGAAAGGCAGTTAGCTTCCGTCTCTCCTCTTCTCTCCCAGCTGCTAACTTAACTAACTGCAAACTACTTGTGCACTTAGAACTCAGTTTACAGCAACTGAAGTAAACTGAAAACAAAGGGGGGAAATGAGAGACGGAGACAGAAACTGGGATATTTTAAAAGCAGCTGAATAAGTGGGTCAACAGAGGATTAATCAGGACTGTCCCTGCCAAACTGGCACAGCTGAAGAGGATGTGCCTCATTACGAAAAGCAGAAGCTTCAGGGAGCTGGCTTCACCCTATCCTTACAGAAAGTACACTTATAACAATTTTGTAATTAAGAACTAGTGCTTATTTCTTGCTGTTTTTCCTTTCTCCCTCACAATCTTTTTTACTTTTGTGTTTTGCTTTTAGATGATCAACCTGAGGGCAGGAATTGCTGTATACTTAATTTTAATAAACTACTCTATGAATCTTGTCTTTTGTTTTGTTTTGGGATGTGGATGTTGGATGATCACAGTGTTTTCCCACACCATCCCACTTTTGATGACATTTCAGTAGGCCTTTGTCATTATGCTGTATCAGCAACACAGAAGCCACTGCATTCCCCTACCACCATCAAGAAGCTTTGGGCTAATGAGCAGAGTGTGGACTGGCCCTACCATTAGGTAGTCTCCAACAGCAGATCTGGGATGTCATAAAAGGGCAGAATAGTGTTAGTTATTGACTTGGTTAATATAGTATTGTATTTGCTTTACTGCCAGATGGACAGAGAATAATTTTATTTTCTGTCTTCTGTGCCAAAATAACTTGGCTGGTTTTCAGTACTTGCCATCTTAACATGGGAGGGGGGTCCCTCAGCAAATGTCATGGCCCAGCACTGAAAGGAGCCTGTGCTGCAGCCCTTGACACACCTCAGAAATTGCAGCAATACTAGTGTTGTGAGAAGACTGCAAACCATCCCATGGACTTGGGCTGTGCACACCTAGTTTAAAAAAATCTGCTTAATTTACAAGTGTTTACAATAGCAGCCCTGACATCAAAAAGTCATGTACAGTAACCTCAAATACCCATAGATGCAACCCCAAATGTACCTTTGTATCTGCAACTTTAGCCAAGTCCAGTTCCCTCAGGACCAGTTCAACTCTCTCCTGCTTTTCTTCTGAGGTCATTGATAATGGAAGCCGAAGGGCTGCTGAGAATTCTAAGTTTTCTCTAACTGTCAGAGTTCCCATCACTATATCATCCTTAGAAATTTAATTTAAAAAATACATAGAGGTTTTCATTTGAACACCACACTATGTTATATCATGATTGTGCCACTGTTAGTGTGATTTGACATTTACATGCTTCAGTCTAGTAAGATCTACTTAATTTTTTTACGAAAATGCTGAAATCCTCCAACCAGAATAAGCAGACATATATTAAGCATTAATATATGCTTTGAGGGTGTTCCTGCATGGCAGGGGGTTGGACTGGGTGGCCCGTGTGGTCTCTTCCAACTCTACATTTATATGATTCTATGATTAAGGCAAAATAAGACATCAAAGGCAGGCAACAATTTGTGGTGTGCAGCAGAACCAAGTCCTCGAAGCCACCACCCATAAATCAATTCTGGATTTCTCTTGAGCCTTCTTTTTGAACTGCACAGTTACTGTTCTTGTAAGATAATTTAGAGTTAGAAATGTTTGCCAATCTACTGGAAATCAAACAGAATCTAACTGTAGATCCTCATCTGCTTCTGCCCGCCTCAGGTCTAAGAATACTTGTGTACATTGCCTTGTCTTCCAGGGTGTCAGAAAAGCAGCATGTAAATGTAATAAATCCAAGTTTTTTTAATAAACTGTGTGGATCATCTTGGTGATTAAAGAGAGAAATACGAGTTACAGCTTGCAGACTACAACTGCAGACTAGAGTTGTCAGGTGTCCCTTATTATAAGAGAAGTCCTTTATTTGAGAGCCAGAAAGCTTATCCCTTATAGGGCTGACAAGCATTCCTTATTATAAGAGATGTCTATGTCTCCTTTCCGTCTTTTCCCAGGGAAGCTGTCTCTGTATTTACCAATATCTGCTGTTCGTAATGGACTGGATATTGACTGGAAGTTGAGACTTAATCCAGACAAGGTGCTTCTTGTCAGTCAAAAGGCAGTTCAGGGATTCTGTCTGCACTGGATGAGGTTATGCTTCTCCTGAAATCCCAGGTTTGCAGTTTAAACGTACTCCCAGACTCAACCCTGAGCCTGGATGCCCAGGTTTTAGAGATGACCATGACTTGCATTTGCCCAGTTAAGATTAGTGTGCCAGCTTGACTACATCCTGTTTGGACTATTGGAATGCACTCTACATGAGGCTGCCTTTGAAACCATTCAGAAGCTTCACCAAGTCCAAAATGCTGTGGCCAGAATGCTGACTGGAGCCAGTTACAGGAAACAACTACCTTGTTAAAACAGCTTCACAGATTACTGGTTTGCTTCTGGACACAATTCAAAGTGCTGGTCATAACCTATGGAACCCTAAATGGATCAAGTCCAGACTATCTGAAAGATGACCTCTCTATATACAAATTAATCAGAGTCTTAAGATATAGAAAAGGGCTCAGTCTCACCACCATCACAAGCACATTTAGTGAGAACACAAGACAGAGCATTCTCAGTGGCTGCTCCCATTCTCTAGTCTAGAATTTCCTTTCACCCAAGGCTTGTGTGGAATGTAAACCTGCCTTTGCTCTTTCTTCTTTGATTTTCTTCAGTCATTGTTCCAAGTCTTTGCCATTTTCTGCTAGTAGTATGGTGTCACCTGCGTATCTTAAATTGTTGTGTTCCTTCCCCCAGTTTTCACACCTCCTTTCTCCGTTTCTAATCCTGCTTTATGTATGATTTGTTCAGCACACAAGTTAAACAGACAGGGTGAACAAATGCAGCCTTGCTTGACCCTCTTGCCAATTGGAAACCATTCTCTTTCTCTGTATTCTGTCCTAACAGTAACCTCTTGTCCTGAGTAGGCATCAGAAAAACCAAATGTTACGGCTCACTCATTTTTTAAAAAGTGATCCAGAGTTTTTCATGATGTACTCAACGAAAAGCTTTGCTATAATCTATACAGCACAGGCCAGTTTTTTTCTGAAATTCTTTTGTGCACTCCATTATCTAATGTTTGTTTGCAATATGATCCCTAGAGCCTCTTCCTTTCCTGAACCCAGCCTGGACATCTGGCATTTCTCATTCTGTGTATAGTAAAAGTCTTTGTTGTAAAATTTTGAGCATCACTTTGCTTGCATGAGAGATTAAAGCAATAGTCTGATGGCAACATTACTACAGAGTTATTTACCTGTACTACATATCCAGACATACATTTAAAATGTGGGGGCAGCCGGTAGCCATTTATCAAAATATCCCCAGATAGCCCTGAAGGATCTTTCCTTGTAGCTAAGATGTCCAATAACCTAGAAGAGAAATAAAGCAGTCAATCTGCACATTTCAAGTTTGAAGCTATTTTGAAACTGTGACTTATGCTAACATTTCTTTTCTTATTAAATACAGCCTTACACTCCTAGCCAGGCTGTTACCATTGAAACCAAATATTATAACATAGTCACAATATGTAATTTAACTTTATCATAAAATAACTACCATAAAATAATTGCTCTCATTGTTTTAACACTTACGAAGATTTGCCACAGCCAGTAGGTCCTAAAATGGCATTGAGACCAGGTTTCATGATACCACTGTAAAAGAAAATCAATTTGTCACCAGTCAAATGTTTAATTTGTATATAACACAAACTATTTTGTTGCTTATATGCTTCCCTTCCCATCTTTAAATACCAACAATTTGGGGGACAGAGCAATTATTACATGTTGGTGTTGCATGCTTTCAAGTCATTTTTTCTTTATGGCAAGGTAAACCTGTCATGGGGGGTTTCTTGGCAAGATTTGTTCCAAGAGAGTTTGCCTTTGCCGTCCTCTGAGGCTGAGAAAATGTGCCTTGACTAAGATTACCCAGTGAGTTTCCACGGCTGAGCAGGAATTCAGACCCTGGTCTCCAGAGTTGTAGTCCAATGCTCAGACTATTTACACTATGCTGGCTCCATTTATTACATAGCACTGCCTAATTTCAGAATTCACATTAATAGCCCAATTCAAAGTTCACAGAATGCTCCTTAATCTGTCCAGAATTCTCCATCAGGCAAGATGGCATGCAAAGCAATGAAAAAAGCCAGAGAAGTGATTCATGTTCAAGCCATGAAGTCTGTTATCTTGTCACAGTCTTAAAACTAAGAGGAGGCCACAGACTCTCAGACTAGGTTCTGTGCTCCCCTAGTTCTACTTCCATAGTTTTAAAAACATATTCCACTCCCAACACACAATACCCAGCAAATATCACAGGAAATATTTTGCAGGATTAGGGTTCATGTACTAAAAATCAGGGCTAGGGAATATTGCTGCCCCCCGCCACCCACAGCATTTCTCATCAACTTTTAGTATCTCATCATCTAAGCTCCCTAAGGTTGCAGTTTAACATCTGAAAGGACAGGCCTGGTGAGTCTACACCCCTCCAACAGCGATGACTTCTTTTTGCTTGTTTTCAAAGGTGCAGTTGTGTTAGTCTCTTGCAGCTTAAAAAAAAGGAAGAAAAGGAGAGAGAAAAAGAAAGGTGGCAGCACCTTTTAAGACATATAAATTTGGATATAAACTCAGTACTACATCTGAAGAGATGGGTTTATATGCATGAAAACTCAATGAGAAAATAAAAAACAGTCTTTAAGATGCTGCCACATTTCCTTCCCCTCTTCCTTTCATCCTTCCACCCTTCCTTCTTTTTTATGTCTTTTTGTTTAGTTTCTTCACAAAGAAATCAAAGAAGGAAAAAACCTCAGATTCTGGCCAGTTTCATAGGGCTGTGGTAGAATCTGGGATGACAATAAAGAAGACAGACTCTTCCTGAGGCACAATTCAAAAGAAGGATTCCCATACACAATCTCAATAAAATGACTCGAAGTCACACAAGACCACAGCAGTGTATTTATACTGCTTGTGCTCCTGTTTACTTCAAGGAGGCTTGAGCAGAGAATTTCCAGCAAATTTCCAGCAAAGCTGAGTCCCTTCTTAATTTGTATCAGATGTTTTCCTTCTTAATTTGTATCAGATGTTTTCTTGGGTTTGCCCTGAGACTTCATCCCAGAATATCAAGCAGCAACAGAGAAACCTTGAATTTTGCAAATATTACAGGAAACAGAACACATGAACAAGAATAATGCTGTTGGTGAAGAGAAACAAACAACAACCCAAATGAATACCTTGCGGCTTTTAAACAGTTTTTAACTATCCAAAATCCTAAGTATTGGGATAGTTGATCCTTTAATCCCCCTCTGTTTTAATTGTGTCACCTTGCTGATTTTATAATTGTGGAGCTCAGGCTGATTTTTAGTTTATTCATGATATTGAATGTGTGGGCAGAGGGGTGCCACCACATTAGAATTTGAGGGTAGCTTTGGTTCCTGATAAGTTGGTGAGCACCAGCGCAGCCCCAGATGATACCCACTCCCGAAGTTATCTACTTCCAGAATAGATCTTCCCCACCACATGGTGATGACAAGGTAACCTCCTTCACAGCAATCCTCTGCATACAACACAGCTCTCCACCCCTAAATAGGCAAAGCCCAGGAAAATTCCTTTTTAAACAAAAAACAAAAAACTTAACTTCTAGGATTTTCTTGCTGTATGGGCATTCTGAGAGTTATAGGGAGAAAAACCTTCCCCAAGCTCTTAGGGTAGGCATAGCCAGCATGGAGACAGCACAGAGAAGAGGAGATTGCTGTGGCTTCAAATGGGCAACTCTTAGAGTCAAGACAGAAGAACAAACTTTGAAGTCAAGACAAGTGCCTTCTTACAGTGAATATTCCCACTACAGCATCAAAATACATTGAAAACAATGTCAGCCAAGCGCAGCACTCAGTAAAAAAAGAAAAGCTATCCTGTCTTCCAATATAGCCACTGCATAACCTGCTCTCTGCACACACAGCAAGCAGAAGGAATGCACTCCAAAAGTAGCAAGTCCTAACAATTCAAACTTACCTGACATCACTCAAAATGGTTTTTTTAACTTCTTTTCGGAAACCTAAGTAGCCAGTCTTAATTTTTACTCTGTAGTTGATTTTGTGGAAGGTCACTGTGCTTCCTTCAGGATCCTCGTTACTTGGGAAAGTGATTCTTCTCTTCCGTAGGTTAGCTCCATCTTCTTTCTGAGTGTCATGCAACTTCTGTTCAATCTTTCTCATATTAGACAACATGCTTCTGTTTGTATTAAACAGAGAAATGACGGAAAAATCACTATGTAAGTCCATAATAAACAAGAATTTCAGAGCAACAAGTACGTATATGTGTGTGTGTGTGTGTGTGTGTGTGTATACACACACACACATACATACATACACACACACACACATATATATATATATATACACACATAAACATATACATATACATACATACATACATACATACTATTGTGAGCCAAACTCCACCATCAGCTGCATTACAGTTCTCCTTGCTATGGTAACCTGAACAACTCTGTTCTACAAAACACTAAAACAGCAAATTACCCAAGCTTTCTAATTTGGTGTATTGTTACACACTCTTTGCAGTGAGAAATTCTAGAGGCCAGTGTTACCTGGTTCAGGCTTCCTTTGGTAGAGAAGGTGACACTAGGTGACTTACAGTGTTTCCGTGCTGTTTTATTTATTTATAAATGTAAAAGTAGAACGTAGGTAGAGACTAATAGCAAATCCACTGTCCCAATCAGATTCCTAAAGAGGCATCTAAAGGGTTGAATCTTAGGGAACAGGTTTTTTTACTGGAGAATGTTTTCTCCCTGTATCTGTTATGTTTTAAATGCTTCTAAGCTGTCATTAATTCAGTGTTAATTTAACCTGACAGTTTGTTTAATTGGTTTTTGTTTCGTTCTGCCATTATGATTGATTTGAGCTGTATTGGCATCATGCAGGGGTAGAAAAATGAGTTATGGAACAAATCAACAGAATCTTAGCACTTTTAAGTTGCCCTTCAGCTTAATTTGCTGCCTTTCTACATCCCTGTCCTATGTGTGGGACAGTTTACAGGTACTAAGTCAAGTCTTGGCGCGCGCACGAGCACACACACACTCCCTCCCTCCCTTATGGAGGCTGAAACACAGACTAGACTGACATATTTCATTCCCATTTCTCAACCTGGGTGTATCCACACTGTACAATTATAACAGTTTAATCTCACTTCAGCTCCACCCTCTGGAATCCTGGGATTTGTAGGTTGGTGAAGTAGATAAAGTTCTCTCTTGCACAACTATAGCATCAGAGATTTCTGGCAGAGAAATCAAAGATCTTCACCAAACTATAAATCCCAGGATTCCAGAGGGCAGAGCCATAGCAGTTAAAAGTGGCATCAAAGTGCTATATTTGTATAGTGTGGATATTCCCATCTAAGGCTACTAGGAAAACACAGTGATTTGAATCACTGCATGAAGAGATTCTTAATGGCACAGGGAAATCTTACAAGGCAAGAGATTCCCTGCTTCACATATTACAGTAAGCACTGCTGGGCTGATGGCACAGTACTGTATTGAGGCTGGAACTAAATGCATTTCCCTGTTTTTCCTTATACTTCTTCTGTGCATGTGAATAATGAATGAATAATGTTTTCAGGTGTTTTGTGAACTGATATGTTGGTATGGAGATATTTCCATCCCTTTAACTCTGCCTACCTGTTACAGGTTTTTGGCATAAGGATCCTCTAGCACATTAAAACCACAAGGGAATGTAACTCATGGGCAGATTAAGGCTCCTCAACACTTCTCGAATATTGCCTGCATGTTATGTGAAGTAGAACTGTCTGATATCATTTACATTTATTAAATACTGGCTGGCATTCTGCTGAGTGCTCACAAACGTATAAGGAAGACTTACATACCCATATTGGATCCATATTCACATAGTCACAACTGTGGCATTATTGCCACAATTGTAACTGTCCCCCTCCAGACTTTTCAGCCACAGTAAGAGAAGGAAGTTCATTCTTCTAGCAATCTTTATTGCAATTCCTTGTTGTAATCTCACAGCTGGTAGGAAGGGGGGGTGGAATCAGCTTCCACCCACAATCACCAGCAGAATGGATCCTTTCTCTCTGCATGTTAGTTTATTTTGCAGGGGGAGGTGGGAATCAAGCCAGAAGACACTACTTAGCCACTCAACTAAGTAAGTTACATAATGAAATAGTGCACCTAGAATTCCAATCAGTGTTTAGACCCAGAACATGAAAAATTCCATCAAAATTAGGAGATGCCCCTTATTCCAGTTTGTTCACTCTTCTATGTTTCACTCCTTTTGTTTGTAGTTTGGATAATATATCCTCCTGATCTGGTATGACTTGTTATGCACAAGAGCTAACGCTAAGTATACAAGATCCATTTCAGAACATGAAGTACACATGGCAACATGATGAGTTAGGTAAATGCTTCTGTTTCTTTAAAAACCTTGTCTTGTAATCCAAATCCCATCCTGCACACAGACGTGCAGCCTTCATGCCGTACTTGGAGATTTCCTAGAAGAAGCAGCAACTGGCAGTTCCCATGTCAGAGAGATGGTAAGTTCCCACGTCAGAGAGATACCATCCATGGTTTAATCCAAACTTTAAAGGAGTAATTTAGGGGGACTGAACCTGTTTGGAGGACTGTGTAGCTTCTTTAAAGTTTAGGTTGAAATCTAGAAGAGATTTTCCATTTCACTGACTTAGAAGCCGCCAGATGCCTTCCTCCCTCTGGTGTCCTCCAGTTGCCTGGAGAATTGCAGTGCTATATAAAGTGCAGTATTATATACAGTAGTACAGTATTTGTAACATCCTTACCCCTCCTCAGAAAACCCACCCAAATTCATAACATGACTTTACTAAACAAATAAACAGGGGTCTGTCTGTCTATTTTCTCTCTGCATTTTGACAATTCAAAACCTTAGCAAATTGCTTCACGATGTTGATCAATTACCATGTGGCTCACAAAATCGTATGCCACAATATATGTGCCAGTCTTTTATGACACTGCAAGACATTGTTCTTTCCACAACAGTTATACAATTATCTCACTGGAATTTGTATCAAGATTGTCAGATAGTTAAAATGCAATACAGGCAGAAAAAGACCAGTGTGATCATCACCACAGACCACGCAGTTAATTCCCATCAGCTCTCACCATTAGTTATGCCAGTTAGAGCTGAATACCAGAGATGGCTCCTATACCTTTAATTACAAGGAAGAAGGCATTTCAGCAAGTGTTATTTGTCACATAACCAGGTGACAAACACCTGCTGCAACTTCCTCTTCTACACAGTCATTAAAGGTACAAGAACTCCAGTCTGCACTCACACAACCTTACATGTTGGATATTGCAATCCAACAACAGTGCAAGGGCCATACCTTCCCCAGCCCAGGTTGCCACCGTGAAATCTGAAGAGGATTCCCGTACTTTTAAATGGTTGGACCAGAAGAGGACATTTCAGTGGGTGCTCTTGTTATCTGGTTGCAGAACATGCAACACCTGCTAAATTTCCCTCTTCCACACAACCATTAAAAGTAGAGCCCTCAGTCTGGCAACCCAATTCCCCCCTTAGGCCATTTCCGCACTAGACTGTTACAGTGCTATTATTTTACTTTCAACATCCCTATGGAATCCTGCGGTTTGCAGTGCAGGGAGGGGCCCCAAGGCCAGGATTCCATAGGGATGTTGAAAGTGGAATAATAGCACTATAACAGTCTAGTGTGGAAATGGCCTTACAGCGAATGCTGTTTCGGGGTGGTGGCGGAAGAGATGAAAGAGGCCTTCCCAGACTAGCATTTCCATCGCCGCCCATCTATTGCCTCGCTGCTTGCTAACAGTAATTAACGAATTGTTAATTGCTGTGTATTTAAAGGGGTTGGTTTAGGTGGGTTGGTGGGTGGGGAGGATTGGGTATGTTTTTAATGTCTTTTAATGTATAATATATTTTATGTTGTTCGCTGCCTCAATCCGTGTGGAGAGGCGGGATACAAATAAATATTATTATTATTATATATTATTATTCTATTGTATAGAAATGTTTCGAAATACATGCTATTTGTAAGTTGTCCGCCACCTCGATCCACATGGAGAGGCGGGACACAAATAAATAAATAAAAATTATTATTATTATTAAATCTGTGGCAGTCTATTGCAACCATAACAGCTCTTACAGGACCTAAAAAGCCTAACACATTTAATGGGGTACAAGCTTTTGCAAAAGCCAGCTGTGACCCACAGGTTTCTGCCAACCAGAATGGGTTAAATATATGTGCTTTTGTCAACTGTGCCGAGAACAGAGACTTTCTTGCAAATGACGGGAAGTGAGGCTAATTCATAGCAGCCGGTTGTTTCCTCAAACGTTCCCCACCCTTTAAATCCCTCCTTTCCCCCTTCTTATGACCCCCGTCGCTTCCATAAGGTACGACACCGGCGTTTGCCGGTTTGTAAACAACCCTCCCGCCCTGTCCTTCTCTCCTATTTACCCGCCAAGGATGTGGCCCGCGGGTGGTGGGCCGAGAGAGCCAGCAGAGCGAGGGGCCGCGCATGCGCTGGAAAGGGGACCCGCGGCGGGGCGAAAGGAGCCCAGGTGAGCGTGGCAGCAGGTGGAGGCGGGAAAAGGAGCGCTCGGGTCCCGCTTCGGCTTCTCCCGTCCCCATCGCCCGGCGCGTCCGTGGATGACGGTTGGTCCTGTCTGCGGCGTTCCAGCGTGTGCGGGTCTCCTCCCACCTCGGCGGGGAGGCTTCCAGCGGCAGAACGAAGAGGGCGCGAGGATGCTGCTTTGGAACGGGGACGGGGCAGGGGACGTGGGCAGAGATCGGCGCGCGCTGCCTGGGGTTGCACATATCCGCACTAGCCTGTTATAGCGCGATGATTCCACTTTCAACCTCCTCTGGCATCCTGGGGTTTGCAGTTTCGGGAGGGGCCGGCCGGCCCCTCCCGAAACTGCAAACCCCAGGATGCCAGAGGAGGTTGAAAGTGGAATCATCGCGCTATAACAGGCTAGTGCGGAAATGGCCATTGTGGCCAGAAGGATTCTCTTCGTGCATGCAAGCCATATTTTTTTTCCAACCTATCTGTTCTGAAATTGATTTCAGAAATGGATTTATTCAAGGGGTTAATTCGTTGCACCCCAAATAATGTATGTTAAATTAATCCGTCCCAAGACCAGAGGCTGGAAAAGGAGGGTCACCAGAGTGAAAATACAGAGATCTCCTGCCCCTGTAATGGTTGTGTAGGAGCAGCAATTTCAGCAGGTGTTGCTTTTTACCTGGCTGTGTAACAAGCAACACCTGGTGAAACTAGAATTATTTAAAAAAAAGGACAGGAGCCATCTCATTTTTATCTGGCCACCCTATGGAAAGCTTACCTTTTTTTGGTTATGCAAAGATGCCCAGACAGAATCTGTTAAGATTTGGAGATTACTTTTTGAACTCCCATGAAAGTTACTTTTTTGGTTACCAACAGATAACCAGCATCTGATTTAATCACATATAAGACCAAAGACGAAAGCCACATTAATATTAATAATAGTAACAACAATCTTTTATTTATTGTCCGCTTCTCAAGGTTTGAGGTGGAGTACAACATACATTAAAATACAACTAAAAACATAAAGCCATTTAAAATGCATCAGTTTTAAGAGTCATAATTTTAAAAAAATGGACTGGATAGGCCTGCCAGAAGAGAGAAGTCTTTAGGATTTTTTTAAAAAATTCAGACAGCAGGTTTAAGCAGTAAAAACTCTTCCAGGGAGTCTTTCTACAGGCTGATGAAAAGGTCCGCTGGGTGGCCTGACCAGTCTAGTCCTGGTGGGTTGAAGTAAAGGGCCCCTGGAGTACCTGAGCATAGGGGTGAATTGTAGGGAGGGGGCGATCCTGCAGGTAACTTGGACCCAAACCTGTTCACTGTAATTCATAGAATTCCCCCACCCATCACGGCAGGTGTTTGGGGGGGGGTTGTAGGAGTCATAGACTAAAAAGTAACTTCCCAGCCCTGAGCAGATTCTATAGGCTAAGGATATTTCCTCACCATTGCTCTGCTCCATAGTGGTAGCTTCTCCTTCTGGCACATGGAATGCTTAGGGAGGGGCAGGATACATTAATAATATACTGACTCTGATATTTTATTACTTTCACAATAACTACAGAAACAAAGTGTTCTAAATTTTTTTAAAAAACACATAATCTGCCCTCACCATCAGGCTTACAGTCTTAAGGAAAAAGCAACAGTAGCTATGTTGTTCCATAAAATGAAGGGGGGAAAAAGACATAATCCAAAATTTTAGCAGTAGGTTCCTTATGACTAATAAGAATGGCACAAAATAAACTATTAAGTTTTTTTTTCCCCCAGGAGTGCTGAAAAACTCCATCATGCTTGTCATTTGGAATTGAATTAGGGCATGTTCCAACTATGGACTCTGAAATATTATGTACAGAGTTTAAGACCTGGGAGTGAAAGTAGAAGTGCAATCTTAACCATCACATATTTGGCTCAGAATGGGGCAAAGAGGTGACATAACAGGCATTATTTTGTAAGTTAAAGAAACCTTGAAGAATTAATACTTTGTGTTTCTAACTGTACTTCAAAGAACATTATTATTTATTTACATCAAATATATATAATAAGCATTTATCAGTCAGCCATTTGGTTATAATTATCTGCTAAACTCTTCATATGATGAATATAACATGATGAACATAAACATTTCTAAATTAAACATGAGGTATGCAAATTCATTGACTGGCTTCTGTGGTGGAGTAGGGAATAACATACTGCATAAAATACAATAATACAGTGAAATAGCTTTCATTTGAAATGTGGGCAAGCTCAATGGGCTATGAAACCATGTGGGGGAGAGGTGAATTGACAGCTCATTCCCTCCCCCTGCTCCTTTACATGCCCTCCCATGGCCTTCCTGTGTTAAAGAATTAAATTAATTAATTAAGAATTAAAAGTGTCTATTATATTGCATGCAATTAGCTCCTCATATGTTTGCTGATAGGTTAACAACCATTAGCTAATCACACAAGGATGTTCAAATGACTTGACACTGATGCACACAAAAGGCCCATCCATCAAAGTCAACGTGTTTGTTATGATTCTGAACTAGAAGGGAAGCCAATGGCCATATTACTGTAGTCTCACAGGCTCTCCTTTTCAGTCACTATGACAAACACATGGATCCAAGGGGAAGGGAGCCAGCTAAAGGTGTGAAGTTGGGGATGTGTCCCCAGCAAGTACAATCCTACTCTCTCCATGCATTTATGGAACATAGGGGTGAAGGTTCATAAACGAAAGCCTATTTGTGCAACACATTCTGTGAACACACCAAAAGTGCTTTCTAAAGTAGAAGTAGTACAACACTTCCAAAAAATATAGTTTTCAACATCCATGTTTCTTGCTCCTGGAGTTAGACCTGTTTGGGACAATACCTTTACCACACCTCAAAGTGAGAGGCAAGTTTTTCAAAGACACTTATGCCTTTTAGGAATTATGATCCAAATAGGGCCCTTTCACACTACGCAATTGCAGCACTATGATGCCACTTTAATGGACATGACTGCATCCTATGTAATCCTGGAGTTTGTGAGGCTGAGTTCTCCGAGTTGAGAGTTTTCTGGATGAGAATTCTCAAATTCCCTTCCCTATACTGCAGATTCTAGGATTCCATAGGATGCTGCCATCCCAGTTAAAACTGAATCATACTGCTGTAACTGTAATGTGGAAGGGCTCTAGATTTAAGGACGATGTTTCCCACAGGTTTCAACGGAAGAATTAAATTTAACTCTCTCTTACTTTGGTCTGTGATGCTTGCAAAGTCTTGATTGGTTTTTGCCAATTATAAAAAGCAAATATGTGATAGTGATTTCCAGACTTCTGACTGCTTAGAGTAGTGTGTGACATTAATAGGTATGTCAGTATAACCAAAATGAGAAAATCAAAACTATAAAGGCCAATTTTGGCAAAGTTGTCATGTTCCTTATGTGGTTCATTCAATAAACAATGAATACAGTTAACAGAATAGTCCATCTTCTCTCTCAGCCTGGTGCTTCTTGTATATGTTTTCACTGCCCAGTGAACTGGGGATGATGAGGGTTATAGTCCAACACATCTGGAGTGAACCAGGTTGGGGAAGACTACTGCAGCTTGGCTCCTGAAGACATGCCAGGCAAGTCTGGATCACAGAGCCGTCTACATATTTAAGAGAACTTTTTCATGAAAACCAATTTCAGATATGCGATTGTAAGGAAAATGACTGTCATGCAAGCAAGTGCAACATGGTTTTGCCACAGGCCCCACGAAGTTGGATCAATCCCTTGGCTTCTGAGGTACTGATCTCCAATGCACCTACAAAGAAGCACAGGCAGAAATTTAGAGAACTGATCCTCTGTTTGTAGTGTATTAAATATCCATAAAGGCACCAGATCCCATCTGCTCTTGGAAGCTAAGCTGAGTTAGCCCTGGTTAGTACTTGGATGGGAGACTATCAAAAATACCAGGTGCTATAGGCTATATTTCAGAGGAAGGAACTGGCAAAACCACCTCTGAATATTCCTTTCAAATGAAAAAAGAAAAAGAAACCTGTGAAATTCATGCAGACACCATAAGCCTGCAGGTGACTTAAAGGCACATAACACACACATAATCATTATTCTCTTCATACTCCAGCAACTCTGCAGCTTGGTAGAGGAAGCAGAGGAAAGAGCTCAAATCCCTTTCTTTGCATTGTGTACAAAAAGGGCCACAACTCAGTTTTGGAGCCTTTCCTTTGTATAGAGAAGATCCCAGATTTAATTCCTGGCATCCCATAAGTCTCGGAAACATTTTTGTCTGAAACCCTGGAGAGCCACTACAAGCAAAATAACCAGACCCCAACAACCTGGTGCCCTCCAGGTGTGTTACACTACAGTTCCCACCATGGGTCATGACAGCTGAAGATGACAGGAGCTGTAGACCAACATATCTGGAAACCTCCAGGTTGAAAAAGACTAGTGAAGACAGTACTGAATTGATAAACTACTATAAAACACAGCTTCCTATACAGGTATACCTCTGCTAACAAAGCCTCTGATAAAGAAGTATCCTTTTACACCTGCCCAGTCCCTCCTGGCTTTATTTCCTGGCCCTCTATGTGGTTGAACGATTTTTATCAGCATTAGTACAGGCAGGATGGTGAAGGAGGGCTGGACAAACAGACTTTCAGTGTCAGGTCACAGCAAAATGTCTGCAGTAAACAACGCAATAAAGCTCAAGCTGAGAAAGAATGGGACGCTGCTCTAGCCAATCCTACTGTAGCTTTGTGCACTCTACCTACAGCAGACAATGTAAACAGTAGTTGCCTCTAGAATCCCTAACCGAGCATATGTGAACAACAAAGCAGAGCAGAGATCAGCCTCTCTCACCAGCTACCCCCAACATGTTTAAAAAAAAGAAAAGTGTAGACTTGTATGTTTGGCCACCAGAAAAGAAATATTAAGAAAAGTGGAAACTGATGAAAGAAAAGATCATCCTCAGATGCATTTTGGAAGAAGCCTTCAGGTGATCTTGAGAAGATTCAAAATTATTGTTTACTTATGCTAGGTTTATCTGACATGGTTGTTTCATTTTACACATGCATACTGTTAGTTCTGAATAAAAGGTTTGCTGAAATGTGTTGAAGCACTCTTCTTTTTTGTGGTGCAGGAACCTATCCTATTCTTTCCATATTATTTATGCTTCCGGTATCAAATTTTCTGTTAAAGTAGTAATGCCCAGGAATAAATCTACTTCATTAACGGAGGTATACCTATATTTCCATCAGGGTGTTCAGCCTACATGCCATCAAGAACCTACCACTATATGAGATGGAAGAATAAAACCATCTCACTGGCTCATTTGATATCTCTTCAGATTGGCATTCCCTGCACTCTCCTTTTCCCTTTCTTTCTTTCGCTCCCTCCCATGTCTTTACCTTTAAGCTGAAGGTAACACTTTTGCTCTTTTTAATTCCTGCATAGTGTCTAGCAACCTTAGATGCTCTATAAAACAGTAATTCCCATGTCAGCTGAAATTCTAATAATGTACAGCACAGGTAGGTAAAGCTTACAAAATATACAGGGACTCCCTAAATGTGTTTAAAAATAAACATGACTTCAATGTTATGTTATGAATTTCTGTTAAGACAACTGTGTTTTGTTTTTATGACTTTCATGTCCTTTTTGCTTCTGTAGTACTTATGCACTTTTGCATAAGGAAGCATTGTTGGTGGGGGGCTCAGTTGGCTTAAGGGACTTCTCATTTAAAAGGACTCAGGATTGCATCTATTAATGCTATCGCCCTACTAGTATATCATATAACATTCAAACACATAGGTTTTCTTTCTTTTCTAAGGTCCTTAGCAGGTCTCCAAAAATCTACACCAGCATGACTGATCTACTTGCTGGGATTATGGATCCTCTTGCTGGGTATGATTGTTTAAAATAAAAAAGCATTATACTTACATTTGAAGTGTGGTAGAATCTGTACAGTTAGAGTCGGTCGAATTGCTCCTTGAGCCACAGAAATCTAGTCCAACAAATTCATTAATCTGCAGTGCCTTTAAAAACAGGGAACAAAATCACTGGATATAAAAGACATATTTATTAAATAAAGCAACTAAAAATTATTATCACCTAACAACCTAATTAACAACCAGAATGAGGTGGCTTGCACCAGTTAGGAGGTTTTTCTTCAAGTTATTTGCTGCAAATGATGGGGTAGTTTTTACTTACAGATGGTGGCAGATAGGAAAGGGGACAGAGCCAATTGCAAGAGGCCCTCTCCCTATTCATGCCTGGTATTTAATTTTTAAAAATCCACAGTATTACTGAAAATCATGCCATTAATGTAATACATTAAGCCCTCAGAGAGCTTAGTTTAGTTGTTTTACTTCAATTTCACTAAAAAGAAGGTAGAGGAATAGTTTTGTATTATTGTCTCCTAATTATAGTAGCCCCTCCACTTTCGTGAGGGTTTGGGGCACAGAATCTTCACAAAAGTTTAAAAAAGTGAATAACTGCTCCCACCCTCCCATGATCCCATGATTCAGTATACAAATGCTTAGCAATCCATGGTGCATTCCTGCCTGGTTCCTAAAAAAATTAATTTTAAGGGCAACTATTATCCCCAGCATTATCAATGCCTCAAGATTATGTTTGAAGTATAAGAATTACGAAGACTGTATGTAATCTATTAGCAAAAACTAAGACTATTTCAGCAGGCACTGAGTGGGAAACATGTAGACTTCCAGCTGTTGATGGACTCCATCACCCATCAAGCATGGTCAGTAGTCATAGATGATAGGCACTGGAGATCCACACCATATGGTGGACTATGCGGGAGGAGGGACTATGGTCACCACCCAGATAAATTTCTCTGTGATTAAATCCACCATTGTAATCACACTTTCTCTCACTGAACATAGGCTTACTTCTGAGGAAACTTGTATAGGATCAGGTGCATGTTCACTGAAATCACTATTAAATCATGCCTGAATGTTGCATGTCCTATTGCTTTCATCAGATCTTAAAGCATAATTCAACACATTTTGACTCAGAAGGTTGATCAACTGGGGTTAAATCTCAAGCATGTTTAAGCCACAACTAAGTTCCAAACAATGAAGCTGAAACCTGTAAAAGACTGTGAAGCCATGTGAAATTATGGGGCTAATACATTCTAAAAATTTGAGCGATTTTGATCAGTAGCTTTAGACCAATTGCTTTTGTTATTATGCATGTTCATGCGATTTTGGACTTATGACAACTCAAAAGTGATCCTATCACAGAGTTTTCTGGGGCTGAGTGTATGTGATGTGCCCAAGATCACTCAGTGGGTTTCCATGGCCAACAGGGGATCAAAACTAGAGTTGTAATTCATCACTCAAACCACTACACTACACTGCCTCTCTCTTTAGACCAATACTCTGTCATAAATAGAAGTGATGCTTTCTGAATGTTTTTAACATGCTGTAGAAAATAGTATAATCCTTACTGTCATGCCATATCGAGGAATGCTGAAGTACTGGAGCCAAGAAAGCCAATTCAGGATAGTGGTGAGATTTACCAACAACCCAGAGAAAATCTGCAGAAAAAAACATAATTAAAACCATTAAATTAAAACCAAAAATTAAAAACCAAACTACATTCAGTGAAGTTTTAAAGTTTATATACCTATAATCATTATAAAAAAGTGGAATGGGGTCCATGGGCCACATGGCCTCCCTAAGCGCTTCCTTCTCCCCTTCCAAAATTTTTGTTTTTAACTCAAAATGTCCCCATTTCCCATAAGGGATATGCATAGCTTCAGTCAGGTAGCTGCCCATCCCATTATTAAATAGAGAAATACTAGTAAGACTTAGAATGGTGTATATTCTTGCCTCAACCCATTTTCTTTCTTTTAAATGGTTCATATTTAGCTCTCACAAATACCTTATATCAAGGTATAAAATAGAGCCAGTCTTAAGCGACATGCCACCTCCAAAACATCCATTTTTCATACTCTTTGGAAAACTAAGAGAAACATGTGCCACATTTGTTTTCACATGAGAGTTACATGAACAGCACATTTGCATGCATACACATACATGGTATGTGGCCACAAAATATGTTTTCCAAGTCCCTAACTGGCTTATACAAAAACTTCATTGCATGTCACACACTCAGTTCTGGATCACTGCAGAAAAATCATCAAAACATAGCAGTGGCATAAATACAGGGGAAACAAGATGTTATTGTCAAATATTGCTGTGTAGAGTGTAGAGAGTTACTAGAAAATGATGTTGCACTCCCTAGTTGGCTCATAAGATTTGGGTAATATGAGAGTTTCATCAAAGCCACAGAGGATGTGCTAACCCATTAATAAACAAGGTTAGAGGTATAGATGGATACTGTATGCAACAATGAACAATGTTGCACTGCTCACCATGACATAGCCTACAGCTTTCCATCTGGCAGAAACAACAGAGACATGTCTTCTTTGCAATGATAGTTGTCTCTGCATGAATGCTGCCTTGAATGTATAGGCATCAGACCTTTACAGAAGCCAGCAAGCTACATATCCAGGTAACCACATAACTCAGTTCTCCAGCTGTCTCAATAGAGGTGACATATGCTTTGAACCTCCCTTCCCTTCCCCCCAACAAACCTAATGGAATGGCAAACAAGAAATACTCACAATCATAAAAACAAAGGCAATGGTCATCAGTAGATTAGCCACAGACACCACACTTTGTCCTGCAGCAATAGCAAGTGCCATTGAAGTAGCTGTATAGGATACCATCATCATAGAAAACATCATTATAAAGAAGGCTGCTGCTGTTGGTTTAAAACCTGCGAGGACAGGAAAAAGAAAAGTGTTAGTCTGTGCTTTTTTCTTTATCAAATACTGGACCATTATCACTAGTTACATTGTTAACATATGTCGGGCTAAATCAATTGTTGGTCCTAACTACAGTAAATCCATTCAATCATTGGCACTTACCTAAGTGTCAAGTTACCTACTTCCCATTGATTCAGTGAGGCTATTCTAGATGGAACTAACAACTGAACTGGGTCCATTAAACACACTTTATTTTCATATTCATGCATTTTTATTCTTAGTAAGTCCTGCGTTATAAAACCCCACTTTTTGTAACAAAAACTAACTAAGGTGATTCACCATCATTCTAATTTTAGGAGGAAAGTTGGGAGATGGTAGCTTTCCAAGAACATAAAATGAAATTAATTGGCTTTTGAGATTCTATCCAAGAAGAAAATAGGAATAGGCTTCATGCAATCCCTCTATTCCCCCTTTCACCTTCCATTGGTTGATGAAATGGAAGAAGTTCACAGAAGATTCTGCTTCTGAATAAATACAGAACCCCTAGTCCCTTCTTCTTATATGAAAGGGAAGAGAGGGAGTATGAAAAAGCAAGTCCCACTCCTGCTGTCACCTGGGCCAAATTATGGCTGACCCAATTAATAAAGTACAACTGGAACTTATCCCCTAGATTCAGAACCAAGTTACACAAGACATTGAGCTTCTAACCAGGAGGCTGACAGCATGCCTTCCCTCCAGCAAATCTGATTCCCTGAAGGCTTTGTGTCTCAGCAATCAGACTTGCAAATTAAGCCTACAGTTTACCTCCAGTAATCAAGCACCAAAGCAAGCAAGCTAATCTGCAAAATGCAGAGGTGAGAAAAGCCCATGTTCCGGGGATCAGATGTCTTACCACTTCAGGGGACACTGCTTCCAAATACAGAGCTAACCACACCATCTGATTTTACTTTACTTAGATTCAACGTTCTCTTGACAATCACATATATTAGCAGCAAACTTAGCTCTCAAGAGTGTGGATCTTTACGTAGGCAAAACAATATCATCCACACAGAAGAAGCACGCTTCCTCAAGACTAGAATAACGCCAGGTAAAGTATGAAAGACAGCCAGCGTGATTTAGTGATTTGAGCATTGAACAACCTTGGGGACCAGGGTTCAACTTCTCACTTGGCCATGGGTGACCTTGGGTGTATCACAAACTCTCAGCCCTGGAAAACCTCACGATAGGTTCTCCTTAGGGTTGTCATAAGTCGAAAACATCTTGAAGGCACACAACTACAACAATGAAATACAAAAACTTTAGGGGAAAACAAAAAGCTTGAGAGAGGGGAGAGATCCAGAACAGCCCACTGAGGATATTCACTGGCCACAGAATCCCAACTGACTTTTGGAGAAGGGGAAAGTGTGGAGGCCAGAGCAGTGTACACTGCAAGAGGGCATGACCATCTAGTTGGAAACCTCAGTATTAGCACATCCCATGGCAACATTTTATTGTAGATCAACCTTAGAATCTTCTACTGTTCAGCTTCAAAAATAGTATACTTGCCTATCATGAAGTAAACGATGCATGTGAAGATGACACTTGGTAAAGTTCTCATGGGTATTAAATCAGCCATTAGCTTTGAAAAGAAGTACGCAGAAATTCTGTAGTATCCACTGATGTATTCATGACTAAAATACAATGACAAAATACAAAATGAAGTGATTTTTTAAAAAATCACCCAGAAACAATTAATACTGCATCAATTGAACATCTGTATTTTCAAAAGTGCCTACATATGCACAGACTTTCATGAGTATGTTATTCCAGAAGTAAAATCACTTTTAGAAGACCTAGCTTAAGAATCAGACAGGGGCACATCCCCACTAATTGGCCTGAGAGGTCTGGAAGTTGTCTGGCATAGAGAAGAACAACAGTCTTCAACAGATATTTCTCTGCATGCCACTGAACTACAATCCCCAGAATCCTTTGGCAGAAATGCTGACAGCCAATCAGTCACAGAAATAGTATGTTTGTAATATAAAGGAGACCACGGATATGTCATAAACTTAATCACAAAATACATGCAATATCGCTATTCATCGCTTCTCGGCCTTTTGGCTAAGATTAAGTGTAGTAACATTGCTACTCACTGCTCATAACAAACCATCCATACTTCAATAGTGATTTCTGCAAAACAATGGTTTGTTTTTCAGTCCCATCATTTTGTTTCATTTTTGTTCCAGTTAACAAAGCTTTTCAATTGCTGGTTAAAAATTTCAAATGGCTAATCGCATTAGTTCAAGTGTGCAGCTGTACCCACACCCAAAATCAACTGCAGTAGTTGTTTAATAAACAAGACATTTTCTTGCAGTCTATCATCATAAAGAAGTACATGTTTAGGATTACAATCTGAAAAGGTTTCTCTTAAGCAGTGGTGCTAATTGAGAGCCAGCATTATTCACTCAGTGGTGTTGTACTTACATAAATATCTTCTTCTCCACAATAAACAATTCAATAGCAGAGATGCTGCTAAAGCACTGGTTGGTGGTCAAAAAGAACATGGCACCAACTCTGTGGAGAAATACAGATCATGTCCATAAAAATCAATTATGCAAAATCAAACTCTGAAAAAAAACCAACAACCTGAACTTAGCTGAAAGGAGGCACTTCTCTCCCTGTCTTCATTCAAACCCACTTCTTAACTTTTCCCTGAACGTCCTCACCTGGTCCTCTGTGCCACCTGACTCTCTTTTTAGCCTACTTCCAACTGATGACTGCACCATGGCTTCCTTAAGTTCCTCCTCCGGTGGTGCATGCACATGAGAGTTGCACATCCATTCCACAACAGGTTAGCCAAAGTGGGGCAGGAGGCAGGGTTGCACACTTGACTTTTTAAAGGACTTTTTGCGCAACACTCAGATCAACAGAAAAGCAGAGTGCTGCCAATTTGCTTAACATTAATTTCATTTATCAGATAACACACAGGCTCCTATTCAGGATCCCACAGGGTGGAGTGCCAACAGTTCCAGTCCAACAATATCCAGAGGGCTGCACATATTCTTGCTCAACACCCATGAATGGATAGTTGCAGTTTTGGCTACAAATGGTATGATCCTCAACTCCTGCTACTGGACATAAAGGAACCATAATCAAAGTACGTGATTCCAAGTACCCTGGCTCACTTGTTTTACGATCTGCAATCTCAGCAGCATTTGTGAAGGCACAAAGTCCCTCTGATTCCTTACTAGCTATTTGTAAAGAACATTCACATGCTAACACAATGCTAGCAATGAAATGATGGTTAGCATAATAGAGATACCACCTCAGCGCACATTTTGGATT
Source organism: Ctenosaura bakeri (assembly GCA_948474755.1). NCBI lineage: Eukaryota > Metazoa > Chordata > Lepidosauria > Squamata > Iguanidae > Ctenosaura > Ctenosaura bakeri. The sequence goes on from CAOLHI010004594.1 coordinate 27,858, forward strand.
TTGTTTTATTGTTAACACAGCTACCCCTTCCCTTTTTTTCCAGGCACTGAGTTATTCTAACATTTGCAGATTGGACTTCTGGACTGAACTGTACTCTATGATCTCATGATACCAGCATCTCCAGAACAGGGACCGGAGAGTACCTAACCTGGCATGACTCCTTAAGTGACCATAGTTCAATAGTAGAACACATCTTTTGCATGAAGAAGGTCACCACATTCACTCACCAGAATCTCCAGTTAAAAGGATTAGGTAGCATGGATGGAAAAAGGTTTAAGGTGGTGTTCTTATAGACCCACTGCCAGTCAGAGTATTCAGTACTTGACTAAATGGACCAATAGCTTAATTCAACGTAAAACAACTTTATATAGACTTGGCTAGCTGTAGCTGGGTGGATCAGCACACATTTTACATTCAGAAGGTTGCAGGTTCAATCCCTGGCACCTCCAAGTAGGGCTAGAAAAGAGTCCTGCTTCATACCCAAGAAACAGCCACTGCCGATATCATCCTCTGAAGATGCCATCCACAGATGCAGGCGAAACATCAGGAGAAAATACTAATAGAACATGGCTTCAAAATCTGGAAAACCTACAACAACCTACTGCCAATATAGTTTTGACTTTACTAGGCTCATTGTTGACACAAATAAAGTCACCTTCCTATATTTTTTCCCTAAAATTCTAAACTCTAAATGGGAATGGGGCCACATTTGGATAAGCCAGTATAATAGCAGGCGCAATAAAAGCAAACTCAGCAGGAATCCAGAAATTCAAGGAACTGGGGCAAAACACTGGCAGATCAAAGGGGTTGGAGTCAGAGCATAATTCTGCAATGTACTGGCTTTTGAAACCTTAACATACATTATCTGGTTTCATAAGTCAGGGCACTAACATTGACTGGCTAGCAAACTGATGAAAGAGATGTATAAGTAGAGACCACCCAGGATTTTCAGAGGTTATTTTTTAAAGTGGTAGAGCTGTATTTCAAACTACAATGCATAGACCTTCCTTCTAGACATACATAAAATTCATTTTATTTTCAAACACCCTGCAGATTACTCACCTGTTCTGCATACCACTCGAGTCATTTTTGGCATCAAAGAATATGGCACCTACAACCAGTCCCAGGAAAATTGTAACACACAGCTGAAATATAAAGTGGCATTGATTTACATGCACTAATAGCACAGAGTTCACTAGATGTCAACTACAGAATTGAAAACAAACATAACTGTGAAATAATATTTTCCAGCTGTACCTAATAGGGTTACTATAGGGCATTTTTATAATGTAGTCACTCATAACATCACAGAATTTTATGTTAGTTTTGTTCCATCTACAACCCTCCTGTTAGAGGAGAAAGAGAGGGATAAATAGAGAAGAGAAGAGAAGAGAAGAGAAGAGAAGAGAAGAGAAGAGAAGAGAAGAGAGAGTGGACTTGCTAGTCCTTTTTTAAACAAGAGCCTTACAACTGCCTCCTTTAGGCAGGTTGGGACCACACCATTAGAGACTCTCATTACCCATCTAGCCAGTCTTCCTCTAGACTCTTTGATAAGCCTGGAAGGACAAGAATCTAATATATATGTGGCTTCTCCAAGGATCCTGTCCACATCTTCAGGCTGAACAAGTTCAAAACTACCCATTAACAAAGGACAAGCAAGGGCCAAGGCCACATCCACATCAGAAGGCATCTGAGAGATTTTATTTGCAAAGTGCTTAGAAAATTGTTCACACTCAGCTACTGAGTGGTCTATATTCTGCTCTAATGGGTCAAAATGTAAGAAGTCCCTGATGACTCAAAACAGTTCCTTGCAGACTCAGTGGTGGCCAAGAAAAAAAACTTTTCTGCTGCCTGCATTGCTATGAAGTAGATCCTGAAGTAACCTCTAGGCCATGTTCAGTCAGATTCGCTCTGAGTTTTCTGCCAAAGTTTTCCTTACAGGTATGCTAACCGCAGGCTTCTGGCAGCTACAGTCTGAAAACAGTAACATCTGCAAGCTCTGAGTCAAAGGGAAGAGCAGGGTTCTAACATGAAATAAGAGAGCACCACGAGGTGGGGACAGTGAATAGATGAGGGCAGACACTAATATCCGAATGATGAGGTAGAACTTTTTAAAATGCCAGCCTTGATGCTGGATGGAAAGGGTGAGCAGCATTTGGACTCCACTTTAGGAAAAAGAAATGTCTTGGGCCAACCCCTGGCAGAATAATTAACAGGACTACACATCAAAAAGTTAAGTAGAGATCATTAAAATTTCAGCTAAGATGGTGGTATCAGGCAATTTAATTAATTTAAAAAAAAAACCTAGAACAAGCAGAGCTTGAACCTTTGCACTGAAGAGCCCTCCAACCATGGTACCATAGTGCTAAGAACCTACCGAAAGGACCAAATGTCAGGGATAATCCAACCGCTAAGCCAATTGTGGTAGAAAACAAGGATCATAGCAAGACCAATTTGAGAAGCTTAGCCAAGAGGGCTCAATAGACTCTGGAGCATTTAAAGACTGCATTTCAAATCCATTCCTAATGAGGATAGAGAGATCAAAACGTTGGCGAAGGCATGGTGGAGTGAGTGTGGGAGTCAGGACTCTTAACCCTGAAGGATTATAAGGCTCTAAAAGGGCATAATTCTTGTCACAAGGTCAAGCTTTTACAAAGCAATTAAGAAGGATCTCCATAATATCAACATACACACAGAATCAAAGGCTGAGCCTCAGGGATTCTGAGGAGATTTCAGCCCTGTCGAAAGCAAAGGTTTAGGAAGAAAACAAATGGAGCTAATCGTGTCTTTTATAAAGCCCCACTCTGAAGGACCAAACAGGCCAAGGTCTCGGATGAACCATACCCTCCAACTGTCCAGATTTGGCAGGGACAGTCCTAATGTATCTTCTGGTGCCCCACTTTTGCAGCTGCTTTTAAAACATCCCAGTTTCTTTTTCCTCCTCTTTACTTTCCTCTTTTGTCCTCAACTTATTTCCATTGGAACAAAGTGAGTTAAAAGTACAAAAGTAGTTAACTAATTCAGCAGGGATGGAGAAGAGAGGAGGGAGTGGAAGGCTCAGGCAAAAGCCAAATGCTGCAGCCTCTCCTATCTTGTGTGTTCTTTGTCACTAATAACTTTTGCCATCTTAACCACACTCTGATGTTTCTTGGCCACACCTGTCCTGGTTTTCATCTGTGATGAGTTGAAGGGTAGGCTGACTTTTTTTTCAAAGAGCAGCAGAAGGTAGCTTAATCTTTTGCCTGCCTATCTTGTCTCTCCTCTGTTCTCCTGCCCCTGATAATTTTCCTATCAGAGTTCCCAGATGCATGTTTAATGCTGTTGTTGTGTGCCTTCAAGTTGCTTCTGACTCGTGGTGACCCTAAATCAAACCTATCACAGGGTTTTCTTGGAAAGATTTGTTCAGAGGGGTTTTCCCTTGCTTTCCTCAGAGGCTGAGGGAGTATGACACGCCCAAGGTCACCTGTGGGTTTCCATGGGGAGTGAAGATTTGAACCCTGCTCTCTAAGTCACTGGACAATGCTGGCTCTTTGTTTGCTGGGGGTCAGGAAATTGAGGCCATTTCCGCACAGGCTTAAAGAAACAGTGCAGAGCGTCCTCCAGAGAGCGGACTGGGTTGGACCTACTTACTGTAGATCCACACCTCAGCCTGCTTGCAAACAACTCAAAGTGGTTGTCCAGTGTGCTTTTGAAAGACCGCTTGAAAGAGGTCTTTCAAAAGCACAGAGCGCACCACCAGTACGAGCCTGCAATCTGCCGGGATGGGCTTTAGGTTGGCGAGTTTCAGCGGTTGGTGGAGAGCCTCCACCAACCGGAAGCCGCCATTTTCATCCCCGGAGCAGTGTGGAGCGGTGGCCGCGCACTGCTCCAGACCAGCCTGGACCCAAGCGTCGAGCCCAAAGGTCCAGTAAGTACCGGTGCGGGGCGATTCCCTTGCGGAAATGGCCACGGTGAGGAAAGCTGTGGGCAGGGAAAAGATTAGGAACCATCCTACCTCACCACCACCATCTCTCCCCTCAAAATCATTTCCTTTCTCTGCTACAATGGCCAGTGAACAGCTAAGTTCCTAAACTCAATTTTCTGTCATACATCAAGGGTAGCTTTTAGTACGTGTACTCTCTGGATGAATCGATATGAACAAGTTAATGAGAGACGCTACCCTGAGTTTCAACAGGAAGCAGAGACATTTTGATGTTGACATGATGGTGTCCTAATATATATGAGCGTGGACTCAGAGGGAGACAAAAATTGGGTAGGATTTGAAATCTGTAGTACTTAACCTTAATCCAAATTATGAAGGCAGAGAGTGAAGGAATGTCACATGAACACCATCCAGGAAAAGGCTTTATATCTGTTCAGCTACCAAGAAAACCCCAAGATAGATTCACCTGAGGTTTACCATAAGTCAGAAATGACTTGAAGATATACAACAACAACAACAACAACAACAACAGAAAAAATGGGGGATGAACATGATTTTCAGTGAATTTTTCTAGCAGCTTTGAACAAACACTGATGTCATCAGGATTGTGAATCTCCACTGCACAGTTCTCCCCTCCACTACAACAACCCATCACTTGAAAATACCCAAACTTAAGTCAATCCTTCCTAACCATACTGATTGTGGCTCCAGGGAGATGCTGGTCAATACATGTGAAAGACATCAAATTAGGGAAAGTTGGGTAACAGCTGTTTCTTGGAGGAACCACTACTACCATATATCTGTAGCAATGCCCCACCAGCTTTGCAAGTGAGTGTAACTGTTGAAAGACTAGGATTGACATCATATAAGAAATAATTAAATGGCTATTGTTACCTGTGCTATAGAGGCTTGTGGGTTGCCTAGCAAATTTTTGAATGTCCGTTTTGAGACCCACTTGAGCTGGTGGCAGAAGGATGTGGAATAGGTGATCTGTCGGAAAGTAGTATTTCTTTTTTTGGTTGAGAAGGATAGCTTTTCTAGCTCGGCTTTGGTTTCTCGGTAGTAATCAGAACTGGCATATGCCTCTGCTAATTGCTCTGCCAATGTCTTATCACGACTGATGTGTTCATCGATGTTGTCTGTAGAGTAAAGGGACAGGAGGAAATTTGCTACATTTAATAAGACCCTCTGGATCAACAGGAGTTATGCTCACATGCTTTGTTCCTCTCTTCTGGTCTGATTTCCTTATGTCTGAATGAAAGAAACTGTGGCTGAAATAACTTAAACTAAAGAATACTAGCAAATGTGGTGGGAAACTGCACATCGTGATATAAAAACCAACACAGAGTTACTAGTTAGAGAAAGCTATGAATAGGATAGGCTATATACTAGAATCTTTTGGGACCAAATAAACTTATTTATTTAGAGACTATGGGAATCATAGAATCATAGAAATCTAGAGTTGGAAGAGACCACACAGGCCATCCAGTCCAACCCCCTGGAAGGTTTTAAATGGAAAAGTGAAATAAAAATTAAACAACAAACAACAATAAAAATAGCCATAAAGGATAACTAGAAGTAGGAAATAAATAAACAACAAAAAAGCAAAATAAATGAACAAGTAAATAACCTATCCCCAGAGATACTGGAGAGCAAAAATAAGATCAGCAATAATAATTCACATTTCTCTCAAGTTAAAGGACTGTCAGGAAATGAAAGTCTTCAGTGTGTTGTAAAATGCCTTGAAGGAACAGGCCTAATGAATCATAGAAGTCTGGAGTTGGAAGCTATCCAGTCCACCTGTATGCATCCTCGGGTCCCCTGCAGGATCTGCAATTCAGGATACAGGTACAGCAACCCTGTCAGATACCACCTAACTCCTATGTAAATATCACATTGTGGGAAGAGCCCATCACTTCCCAGTGCAATTTGTGCCATCATCTAACGCTTTTAACCTTTGTGAAGTTTTTCATGATCTGTTGCTAAAATGCACTTCTCCTTCTTGACACATTTGTTTGTATGTATAACCTTTTGTTGCTCAATTATGCATGTCTTTAGAAGAATTCTATGTAAAGTTGGTTTACTTGCTTGTTCAGGGTGGCTCCCTGTCCTTCCAATCCTGATTCTGCCCAGTACAGTGTCATGAAGTGACCTGATGAGTTCAATCTACCATCAGACTCCATGCACAAACCTTTAAGGGTCAAACAATTCCCCTCCAATGCCTAGACTGTTTTTTGCAATAGCCTCTACCACCACAGAGTTCAGTGGCATGCCAGTAAACCCCCCTACATTTTCATTTTAGAACATGGTGTGTGAGTAGAGGATACTCCAGAAACACAATTTTCCTTTAAAACAAGGTATGCATATACTTGGTTTAAAAGCAAACCTGTTGTGGGCTTTGTGAGCTCACAAATATTAGCAGTGTACAATGGAGGCAGGGAAGCACAGCCTTCATTGGGTTCAGGGTGACTTTTAATGTGCTGTATTTTTTCACTGCTGTGCTTTTAACTGGTTTTAATCCAAAGGATATTTCAATATTGTAAGTTCTTCAATTATACTTTAAATTTTGAATGTGTATGTTTTCCTCTGTACTTTTTTAAAATCAAGTTTGTTGTGAGCCATCTTGGTCCCAGCTTTGAGGTAAAGGTGGGATGGTAGTAGATATAAATATAGACACAGATAAATAATAAAATGGCCCCCAGATCTGCCAAAGTTACCTCTCCTCTAAAAACAAACTCCATTTTGCATACCTATATCAATTTCCTCAGTCTTGTTTGAAGACACAGCTGTTGAGTCGCCATTAATGACATCCAGAAAGAAATCAGTGGGATTATTGTATGGTTCACACTCATAACCTACAAAGAAGTAACAGGATCTGGGGTAATATGACAGTCAGTGAAACATCTGTTGCAAAGCACTCGGGATAAGAATCTTTAAAATACCTTCATATAGTAGCCAGGTTCATCAAATTTCTCAGAGCCCTCACTTCTCCAACTTCTGATATCATAAGTATCTGTATCTTTATGCTTAGATGTGTCAGCTTAAACTAGTTTAAGATCAGGCCTAAGATTTTTTGCATCTGTAGGGGATTGGGTCAAATAGATTCTGAAGTCTCCCAAGTTCCTGGATTGCCCACAAAGAACCTGAGCACCATGTTAGTCAGCAAGGGTACAGTCAGTCATTCTTGGGGCGGGGGGTATGCCTCATTTGTGGCAGTTCTATCTTCTCATCATTTGTCAAAATGTGCGCATCTCTCAAGAGCTTTCTAAAGGCTGATTCAAATTAGAAAAGGTGTGCGGCACAGTTCTCTCCACAATGTACCACATAACATAAGGAAGTAAAATGATATTCTATATGTTAACTTATAAGTCCTTCTAGTGTAGCATCTACAGATTTAAATATTAAATATTTAAATATTGGTGCAAAAAACCAATCTCCTGGTATGGAGGGACGTGAAAGTTTTTACGCAATTTAAAGGCTATTTGCAATTCAGGACTTTGTTGTTCATTTGTGCAAAAATGTACAAGGCTTTCCTGTGCAGAAAATGTGGGTTTGAGGCTAGAAAATGTTCATGTTGCACAAAATACATGGATTCCGGTGCAAAAGTATTGGTTATTTTGCATGGAACATATGCAGGAAGACTACACATGCTCTTTCTGCACAGAAATCTGTGTATTTGTGCAAATTGCATCATGCTATAAAGTACAAAGAATCCCATGGCTAGACTTTTTTTTTATCTCCACAGGGTATCTTAAGCTTCAACACTACCTTTTTTTAAATTAATGATGTGAATATTAATAATTATTCTTCACATCCCTAGTAACATCTCTCTGCAAATACTGGACAGCCAGACACCTTTGTGATGCCCAAAAGCAAGACATGATGAGCTTGGCAAAGGGGTGATTTAAAAATGAATGAACAAATACAATCCTCACCATTACATCTATTATTCAAAAGCATAAGGCCTCTGAATATGAAGTTTCCAATTAGTAATCAGGGCAGAATGGAGGCGAAGACCAGCATATTTGAATGCTCCCTTGTTTCAAAACTTCCATCACCCACAAAATCAGCATTTCTGATAGAAGGCTTTTAACTACACATGCATGCTGACTTTGATAGAGGAAGGATTAAAACATTTAATATGCACCCCCACATTGCAATGTGGAATACTGTCATTCTGGAGGATTATATAATTTCCCTGGCTGTCTGAACCTTTCTATTTGGGCTGAGTTTCAACAGTCCAGGTTAAAAGGCAGCACTGGAGTAGCAGGTTTCTCAGTTTGCAATTTTTATTTTATTTTACCTGCTGGGTATTTATGTTTTAACACTGATCCCAATTCACCAGGAAGTTCTCTATAGCAGTGCTCTTGCAATGCTCCTTTCATTACTGATGCTTTCCAAGAAAATATCTCTCCAACTATGCCCACTGTTCCCAGCTTGGAGTTTTTCAAATCCGGTGTAGGGGGAAAGGGAAAAAGTCTACAAATCCAAATGCTTTGGGCATTTACTTATTAGGATGCTTCCAGAAACAAAGCTCCTAGCATTACCAGTTAAAAGGCATTGATAACTTTTGTTTTTCCCTCGCTGGTGAATACCTTGTGGTATGGAAAAGGAAGAGAAAGTAGCAGTGAAACATAGAAAGCTTACAGATGGCAGCTTCCTTTGCCATCACCCTGAATTCTGGTTTTCAATCAAGGGAAGGTGCAGAATAAAGGCCCCATCTCGAAGTACCATTAGGCACGTCTACCTTTGTGCGGGCCCAACTAAACATGATGCAGAAGATCTGGGAACAGATGATCTTCCAACATCTCTTTCTTCTCCTAGAAGCATCCAAAAGAGTGGGCGTAAATTGGATCAAGGTCATGCTGTGGGCAGGGGGGATACACACATGCACACACACACATCCTCTACATCCACTTTCTAATGCAAACTTATTCTTCTCTCAAAATCTGGTATTGGGTGCAAAGTGGAAATCATACAGGCACAATAGGAGTCCTGTATGCAATCAGCCTGGATGACCAGCACTTTTCAATGGAAAAGACATTAATGCTGAGAAATGCAGAAGTCAATAGGAAAAGAGAAAGACAATGTTACAGATGGATTCATTCAAACAGGAAAGTTGTGGCCCTAAGTTTGCAAGACCTGAGCAGGGCCGTTGATGACCCCAGGAGGTTTCTCATTGACAGGGTCATCCTAAGCCAAACTCAACCGGACAGCAAACAACAGCAGCAGCTCTGGGGGGCCCCTTCACACATCATTCATGGTTTGGCCTCCTGTGTTCGTGGTTTTCAACAGAAAGCCTTGTGAAAACCTACCAATGGACTTGAAGTAATCTAGGGCATTCTGAGCAGGTCCATGATACAGCATTCTTCCCGCAGCCAGTAAAGTCAATTTATCAAACAGTCTGAATATGGAATAACGAGGCTGATGGATGGAAAAGATGATAGTTTTTCCCTGCCTTGACATCCTGCAGAGAAAGCAGCCAAAAAGGAAAAAAAGAAAGAAAGAAAGAAATGAAAGATGTCAATTGGCTACAGATTTTGAGATTTTTAGGGTGTATCTATGCAACACAGTAATGGCAGTTTGATTTCACTTTAACTGTCATGACTTCACAAACTCTACAAACTCACACTCTTTGAGGGAAAGAATACATCACTAAACAATCCAATGGAGAATATAAAAGAAAACAGAACACCTAGCTTACTCATTTAGCAGCTATGCAGTCAGTTTATGAGTCCGGTTTGTCAGAGGCAGGTTTTGAGACTAACAAGGATTATGTCTCATTAAAGAGTATTCAAATTCACAAAACAGGAGCTGCTAATGTTTATAGAACAGTAAACGCAGCCACAATTATACTGATAACTATGACTAACATGAGCTATATTATATCCACAGATAGCGAGATAGATGGCCTATTTCCTAAAAATTTCTTTACTTACTGCAGTTGTATATCACCTAAGAAGCTGTGGGAAGCACACATGGACTTTTCCCAAGTCAGCACATGCTTATGAGATAAAATAATGTAAGAAAGCATGACTGATATAACACAAATAAATTCACAAGTCTATATGGTTTTGTTCCTGATTATCTCAGGGAATGTCTTATCTTTGATTAGCCTTCCTGGCACTTAAGCTCTTCTGTGATTCCTACTACAGATTCCATTGGCCTTCTCTTTGGCAGTGGTATGAAACTTCTTTCCAAGAGAAGTACTTATACTTCCCTCACTGCTTTCTTTCTATAGATAGGTAAAAAACTATTTGACCTCAATATTCCACATTTGATGACTATTTTACTGCATATATGCAGTTTCCCCCATTCTGTTTTAATGTTGTATGTTAATTTTTTGCAAGTTAGGAAGTATTAAATGCTGTGGTACATTTTATGCACAGAGGCATAGGAGTAATTGTAAATACATTTTAAAAACAGCTGAAGAGAGCTTTGAACCCAACTCTCTGTAATTCAATTCAAACACTTTCCAATTCATACACTTTCATTAAATCATATTGTGAATCAGATTTGACATCTCACTTCCTTTCATTCAAGTTGAAAAAACCTGTCCAGTCTACTAAATGCACAAATGAAAATTATACTACTTTGCCTAGCAATTACCTTTTCAGTAGCAATAGCACCGCATTGGCTGTGCTAGCATCCAGTCCAGTGGTTGGCTCATCTAAGAACAAGACTGCAGGGTCAGTTATAAGCTCCATTCCAATATTAGTTCTTTTCCGCTCTCCCCCTGATACACCACGAATGAACTGAGTTCCAACCTAATGCAAAACAATGATTTTCATGGCATCATCTGATTGCATTGTGAAAAATTTTTCAGATAGACTGGTTTCATACAGAAATGTTGACTACACAGTCAAAAGTGGAAGGCTGATTTCCAAATCTGAAAAGGATTTTTTTTCACTTGCCAAAGACTTTTAAGCAGGCAAAAGAATGATATTTGTCTCTAATACATTACAATATATTACACTATTGGCCCCGCTATATATTGCTTTAGTGTATATTTTTATTTCATTGTATTATTTTTATCATTGTATTCTTATTGCATTGTGTTATTTTTATGTATTTTTTTGCATTACATTATTTCTATGCTCCACAATCTTTGGCTGAAAAGCAGCTTATGAATACCAAAACAAATAAGGTAGAAACTGCACTGAAAATAATTGAATCTAATATGCTAAACATATTTAGGATGCCCTAACTATTCATCCATCTGTATGCAACAAGGACCTAGCCATCTGGAAGTAAACAAATGTGAGATTATAGCCAACAGTAAGCAGGGTGCAGTCAGACAAGTACTTGACAGTTCTTCTCTTTAAAAGTACAATGCCTTCAAGTCATTTCTGACTTATGGCAACCCTAAGGCAAACCTATCACAGGATTTTCTTTGCAGAATTTGTTCAGAGAGGGTGTGCCCTTGCCTACCTCTGAAGCTAAGAGAGTCTGACTTGCCTAAGGTCACCAAGAGGGTTTCCATGGCCAAGTGTCAATTCAAACCCTGGTCTCCCAGTGTCCAATCCAGCACTCAAAGCACTACAGCACCCTGGCTCTCTTCCAAGTATGTATACAGTACTTTATAACATCAGACCTTAGAAAAGCTATTTTCTTGAAATACAACTCACAGAATCCCCTGCAAAAGAGTCATAATCCAAAAAGGTAACTATTTCAAGCTCTATACTAAGCCATTACCTTTGAATCTGCCACTTTTGTCAAGCCCAGGTCGTTGAGGATCTGATCGATCCTTTGATCCTTTTCTCGCTGCTTCACAGTCTTTGACAGTCGGAGAGCTGCTGAGAATTGGAGGTTCTCTCTCACAGTCAAGGTCCCCATCACCACATCATCCTGAAAAATCCAAAGAAAACATTTAGGCCATTTCTAGACACATATCTCTCTACAGCACACAAATGGACCACCATACAAGCATTCATTTCTCCATGTTCTGCAATGCCAAGAAAATTCCAATGGGGCACTTAACTCCAAACATACCATCTTATGGTTAAAGGAACCTGGGTTACACGTCACACAAGTTGCTTCCGGTTTATCAGTGGCTTATGTGAATGGTAAAGTAATAAAATCAAAAAGAATCATTTACCTGTACTACATATCCAGACATGCACTTGAAATTGGCAGGCTGAGGAGCACCATTGATCAGCACATCTCCACTCAAGCCATGAGGGTCCTTCCTTGCAGCTAAAATATCCAGAAGTCTAGAAGTAAAAAATCAAGACCGTGCGACACGTGACTTTTTTCAGGATAAAACACACTGAAGTCCTGACTAGAAATGGCAGCAACTGCAATTACTTTGTACGGTTTCTATTATGTAAATGGAAGCCATGAGAAAACCTGAGAAGTCTTGGGACCACATAGAATAGCAAAGAGTTGTTTTAACTACTTCTGTCCTGACTCTGCTCTTGCCAAAAATCAACTCTCTGGAGCTGCTATTTGTCTTTCTAGGGAAATTTCTATCAGCCCAATGGATGCTTCTTTTTAAACGCAAATAGCAGCTCCAGAGAGGCAATTTTTGGTCAAAATCATCACACAGAGAGAAATGTCAGATAAACACTCCCCACTCTTGCACAATCCAGTGTTGCTCAGGTTTTCCCCAGTCTGCTGTTCATAAAATAAACATGCACATTAATTTTACTTAGACAGTTAATACATTTAATTTGATTCTAAGATTTCTAAATATAAGCAAGTGTGCAGAAATCACATAATGACATTTCACAGGTGCTTCAACACAAAGAACTTCTACTGATATTTGCCTCTTTCTTGCCATTGTTGTTGGGGAAGTTAGCAAGAGAAAAAAAAGTCAGAAGAATCAATAGGAAAATGTGAATCGCTACAAATGAGAGACCACCTTGTCTGGATCCTCTGGAAATTCTTGTGTTTGAAGGAGTGCAATTATGTAATAAAAGCCTCATTTGGAAACACTCAGGATCACTACGCCAATAACTGTGCTGGGCTATAGTGAGGAAGCCATGAATCAAAGGTATACCTGCACATTTTAATGTAGATTATAACCATGTAATGCTAGACAATGTGCAAATAGCCCCATATCAACCACCCCAGAACATCAGTCAAGACTGTAACAGTGAACATCTTGATATCTAGCCATCGTTCATCAGCGCATAGTCATTATTGAGCTAATCCCACAGAAAATCACAGCAGGGCATACTCACAGCATCACACCAGGATTTCAAAAACAGGCAAATATTCTGGCAAAACTATCTGGAGTTTGACAAACACCTTCGCAGATGTTAGTCTATGAAACCATGATTTTAATCTGCTGTAATTTCTTTAATCAAAGGACATGAATTTATGTTAGATAAAAGTGAACCCCTTTTATTTGTTACTATAAGACTTACGAAGATTTGCCGCTGCCTGTTGGTCCCAGAATTGCATTCAGTCCAGGCCTCATTATGCCACTAGAAAACAAAAACAGCCCATTTCTCACAATCTGTTCCATCAATGGTACATTACATCCATGAATCAAAATTGGTTATATTTCAAGTCCATATTTTTTTCAAAAAGGGGGACTCTTTGTCTGAAAATGTGAAATCTTGAAGGCAAATGTCACACTATATCAATATTCAGAGTGTGCAATTCAGAGGGTACAGTGTGGCACATGACCCTCCAAAGTCCCCCGGACTCCAATAGTTGCCCATCCTGCTATAGGCAATACCAAGCTACATAAAACGTGAGTCTATCTCAGTGCAGAGTAGCTTTCTCTGTTCGATCTCTGTAACAGCCATGGATAAGGCAAACCCCCATCAATTTGACTAATCCCCTTTAAGGCCACTTAAGCCAATGGCCATGCTATATGAATCCCAATGAATCCCACAAATCAACAGAGCTTGGATAAGTTACTTTTTGGACTACAGCTTCCAGAATTGTTCAGTTAGCTTGGCTACTGGGAGGTGTGGTCCAAGATGTACCTTTCCCAAGCTCTGTAAATTATCTGGTTGTAATAGAGTAATTTGTGTGTAAAGATTTCATTTTGTTGGATTTTAGTATTACAAAAGAGAGAGAGAACAACTTCTTCTTCTTCTTTTTTGGCCCATCAGGCCATTTCATGTGGCCCTTGCACCTCTCCTGCAGCTGCGGCACTCCCCCCGCCTGGCAAGCCCGATTCCTACATTGTGGGCCTCTGGCTGCCGGTATTCTGAAGAGGGGCCCAGCAGCCAATACTCACAATCTACTTCTACTTTTGACTGCTCCTGTGTCCAAGGCTCGCCATCAGAGCATTGCTGCAGGTTACCGTGGCAACGTTCCATGTCGTTTGCTAGAGTTGGACAGAGGAGCAGTCAGAAGTAGAAGCAGATCGCAAGTACTGGCTGCTGGGCCCCTCTTCAGAATACTGACAGCCAGGACCTGCAATGTGGGGATTGGGCTTGCCAGGTACAGAGGGGCAGGGTGACAGAGAGAGCCATGGGGGGGCAGAAAGAGGCACAGAAAGGAGGCTGAAAAAGGCACAGAAAGGGGCTGCGGGGCTGATAGAGGCACAGAGAGGGGCTGGGGGGCAGAAATATCATTATTTAATATGATAAAACAGTACATTTATATAGTCTTAGAGATACAATTGGCCCTTTCAGGGCAACCATAATGCTGATGCCGCCCAAGATGAAATTGAGTTTGACACCCCTGGGTTATGCCACTTGTAGTCATCTCCACATCTCCTTGTTCCATTCTTTTTAGGGGTTGTCTGCAGCAATTTCTTAGATCTATACCAGGGCCCCTTCAAAGTTTTTTTTTTAAAAAAACTTGGGTATAATTTGCTGACAGTCAGCATGCTGTAGTGGTTTGAGTGTCAGACTACAACACTGGAGAACAGGGTTCGAAACTCTGTTTAGCCATGGAAATCCATTAGGTGGGGCTTTGGTCAGGTCACATTCTCTCAGCCTCAAAGGATGGCAAAGGCAAACTCCCTCTGAGCAAACATTGGTAAGAAAACTCTGTTGTTGTTTCACCTTAGGGTCTCCATAAGTCGAAATGACTTGAAGGAACAGAACAGCAACAACAACAACAATTTGCTGAGGTGGTGTTAATCTCTGAAGGACAAATTTTCCCCTCTCTTTAAAAAAAATAATAATAAGAGAGATCTTTCAACATTATTTTTTTCAGAGTTACAGTGATATAAAGCAAAAGTCTCTATTCACTGATCCACTACAGTCATCCTTCCATTTTTGCTAAGGTTATGAGTGCAAAACACTAAAAGTGGGAAAAATGCAGATATCAAAATGTGTATATCTGTGGGAAGCGGTCTAAGGCATGGTGAGGAGAACAGGCATTAAGGGTCCAAACCAGATCAGGGAAAGGAGAAGGAAAAGGAGTGGGTCAGCATGGTTGCCTTATATTTCCTCTCTTTTGCCCATCTCCTTCCTTGGAAGTGGGATGGCATCAGTTGAGGGTTTGTGGTGCTCAGAAATCAGGCTGTGAGCCATCCTTGGCTTGTCAGGCAGCAGCTGGTGGAGGAGGACCAGAGGTAGGTTTTTAAAGGTCTGCAGACCTGATTGGAACCATCAAGAAGGAAGCTTCCTCTGGAAAAGAAGCACTTGAGGTGGGGAGGGAGGAGGGTTGGAAAAACTTGCAAATAATCAAATCCATGAAAGTTAAACACACAAAATGTGGAGGGCTGACTATGTAACTTTTTTAAAAAATTAAAAAGAAAAGAAAAAGAGAACTTTTTTTGTTTTGTTTTGCCAGGTGTCTGGATACTCTGGTAGGAATAACATATTATAGCGGGTGCTAGGAATTACCAGAAAATAATCTAAGACAAGAGGAATGTCATTTGCATTTAAAACAAGAAGAAGAATTCTAGCAACAAATACTGCAGCCTCCTGATATATTTGTCCCATTGAGAGGAGCCCTTATATTTGGAAGAGCTGCAAGACTGTAAAAAAAAACAAACCCTGAAATTCATTGTTCTACATATACAAAAATTCCACACTGTCTTACAAAAATTCTTCATATACTGTGAAAAGCAATGAAAGAAATAAGCAGGCATAGAGAAGTGTCAAAATAGCTCAGTTTAGGAAATGACAGCCATGGATTCACAGATGTGAAACTTTTAACATTAATTCTGTGATACGTTATCGTTGACGACTACTGCTTCCGTATCATGTTGTTTCAGTTTATGTAAGCACAGGTTATGGAATAGTCTGCTGGGAGTGATTCTGTCACCTTTCACACAAAGAAAACAATGCAATTCAGAATACAGTGTATAAACAAAGAAAGATATCAATGTCCTTTTTTAAAAAAGAGTTCAGTCTGACATGTCATGGTGACCTAGCTGGCTGCTGGATTTGGGGAGCTGTAGTCCAATCGGTAACTTTTCCAAGCTCTGTTAGATAACTACTGTTTCATAATTCATTGTTTTAGCTTGTGTAACTTAGATTATGGAATCCAGTGCAGGGAGTGAGCTTGTTACCTTTCGCACACATGGCAACCCAATGCGGTTAATTATTTATAACCATATTGAACGTTTATGACTTCATATGTGCAGACACTGAAGGGAAATCAAATACTGAAGGCTGAGACGGAAACAAGGAACATGCACGTGCAAGAGAGAACTGTGTCTACAACTGGAGCAAGTTTTCTAAGAACTGGAGAAAAATTTTGGACAACTCCCAGAATCTCCCATCATCGTAGTTAGTGGCTCTGCCAGCTGGGGATTTTGGGAATGTAGTCCAAAAAAAAGGTCGCATTTCCAGTGTCCAGGTTTTCGCTCCAGTTTCTAGAGAGATGAGCGCCTTTTAGTCTGAGCAATGACCTGTTTGTTTGGCTTGGTTGTGTGTCTATTTTTTCTTTTTAAGAAAGAGGGGAGGAAAGGGGATAAAAAGTCTGGTGGCAAACAAAACAAGTTTAATAGCTGTTTATCTACCCCAAATCCATTTCAGATTGAAAACTCTTTCTCAAACGAAGATTTCTTAGAAGTAGAGCACAATCACTTAGGACTTCACAGCTACCTTGCGATTTTTATCTATGTATTTATTTTTGAAACTTTCTCTTGAAGACACTAATATGAGCAAATTTCTCTTTCTTATAAAAAAGAAGGAGAAATTTGCTCATATTAGTGTCTTCAAGAGAAAGTTTCAAAAATAAATACATAGATAAAAATCGCAAGGTAGCTGTGAAGTCTTCTATAAGGTAGCTGTGAAGTCCTCTATAAGAAATAATTAGTAGCAGCAGGAAAATATGGTATTGAATTTTTTCAAGTCTCGCCTCATCAAGCTTTCTGCTCCAAGGCTGGAAAGTCAAATGCTATTCATTGTCCAATAAATTTTATTACTTTATCTACACAGGAACATGCATCTTGCAGACACAATTAAGAGATATCAATGTCAGTACCAGAGACTTTTTTTTCTCTTTTTCTTGCTGACTATGTGCTACTCTCCCCACTCCCTCCCTTGTCATTGCATACTGTGTTATATTTTTAAGGAAGTAAAAAAAATGTATGCATCCTGGGTTACATTCAGTGACGCTAGAGGAAAACACATCTGCCTGCACAAAACAAAGCATCTGATTTTTACACTGTTACACATTGCAACTCCCCTTGTACCCCCAAAAAAACCTTCTGCTTGTTTAGCGACTGTTTAGAACAGCATGGGTGGATGGCTGCAGTCAACCAGTAGAACTGGCAAAAAGTTAGTGCCTCACTTTGTGCAACAGAAACATTGCTAAATTGCTCAAAACCAACAATGGATACAAGCCAGTGAGTTAAACGAAAGGAAACCATATTAATTTACAGCAGATCAAACTCAGCACTCCTACATCTGTCCTGTGAACATACAGAGCAAAATCTTCAACAGAGAATGGCCACTAACAATTGAAGTCTCCAAAAAGGAATTTTTCTAAACCCTGTTTATGGTGGAATTGAAAACTCATTGCCTTACAACTGTATATGTGCAACTAAAGGAAGCAATCCTGCTCTCCTCTCATGAGTTACCTGCAGGGTAAAAAGGTTATGGGATGATACATTACACAATAAGTCTGCACATTTTTATGGCTAAGAAACTGAACCAGGAAGTCTTGGTCTCAGTCTTTTCCATGTTCATGAATACATTCAACAGGTTTTAAAAAATTGCTATTCTCTCTCAACTTCAGCCCCTGATCTGCAATCCCAAGCTCAGAGCCTGAAAAAGTTATATCATCTAGAGCATGAGAAAAATTACTTTTTAGACTACAAATCCCCAAATCCCTCAGCCATCTGCCACATCAGTTGGAGGATCAAGGGCACTATAGTCCACAAAATAACCTTTCCAAGCTCTCACAGAGATGATGATGCTCACTACAATAAAGAATTATCACAGCAACTGCTGAGACAACAGAGGGTCTACATTACAGGTGAAGCACTGTGTGCACTCTAAAAGGCAATCCAGAGATGGCATTTATTTATCATTAAAAAAAGAAAAAGAAAGTGAACAAACTGGTTGAAAAATACATACTTGATATCCCTCAGAATGTCTTTCTCAATCGTTTTTCGACAACCAAAAAAGCCACTCTTCATCTTTACTCTGTAGTAGATGTTGTGAAAGGTAACAGTGGTGGGCCTCGATGAGCTCCAGGTAGACAACTTTCTGCTTAGAACACCATTTGTACTGGACTCGGTCATTGTGATATTGACTTCTGGGTTGTGAGCCATCTTTCTGGAGTAGCTCTATTTCTATGGAACATTAAAAAGACAAACAGGAGGATTATACACTAGTGACGGGTTTACACCTCATTAATGGGAGAAGAAATTCAATGCATCCTGGGCCATAGAGGGAGGAGTGAGAGAGGTGACTAAAATCAATGTTTGAACTACTGATAAGTATGTCTGTCAAATATGTTCAAAAAATGGGAGAAAGCTAGGCTTAATCTGTAGAAGAACAAAATTAAGGTCAACTCCCCCTCTTCACCTATGCAACATATTTGACAGACAACTTACCAGCACTTCCAATACTGATTTTAACCATCCATCTTGCTCTTACCTAAAATCTTCAGCTTCTAAGATTTTTTGGCATTTCATGAACCCAAAGAAGCTCTCAAGGACAGAACTTGGCCTTCAAACTCACCACAGTTTCCCAGTCCCTATTTAAAAATAATTTAGCATTAAATTTATTTACAAAGAAAGAAAGATTAGAGAAAGATACTAAGGTTGAAGGAAGATGGCTCTGTGATTTTGAAGTGTTAGCTCATCAGTACTGTGCACAGACAGTTTCTGTTGCAAAGAGAACCCACTGATCTCTCTTGATCTTAATCCTGGACAGTATACATCTGTGTACGATATGTTGAATTCACTTAGACACACCCTAGCTATACAAATATTGTGTACATGAATGATCCCTAGATTTTAGCATGTTGTGATACAAGCAGTATAGCTGGCTGCTGATGTACTAAGTTGTATCCAAAGGTACTTTCCTTCAATGGAAAACTCCACTGGAGGAAAGAGAGTTTGGGACACAATACACTACTTCTAAGAAATTCTACCTTTGGTCTCACTTTCTGAATTATCTGTTAGAGTCCTTTGTATAGTAAGGATCTGAGGTCTGGCTCAGGGTCTGTTTTGTCACCTTCATCACTCATTCCTGCTCCTCAAGTTCTCAGCAACATGCAACAGGTTCTTTGATTATATCCCACCCAGTTCCCAACCTGTACAGTTTAAAGAGAGAATGAAACCTGAAACATTCACATCATGCTCAGCACCATAGCTGCCGTCTTAAGGTTCCATGATTTGGTCTATCTGCAACAGGTCAATGCTTATTTGAGGCTTCTGTTCTACTAGGTCTTGGGAACTGGGAAATTCTTTAGATGCTTTACAGTGAATGTGTCAGTGAGGCAGTCTTGTCAGATGATGGCCCAATGCCACCATGCTGTGTGAAGCAGCTCCATCACAAAGCATGAATGGGAACAAAAAGTAGACAAGTCTGTGTTAAACAAGAGATCTTATTTGCTGTTGGAAAAGGGTGACGACACACTTTTTACACAAACATGTTACCTTCTAGTAATAATCTCTTGTTGTTGTGTGTCTTTAAGTCATTTCTAACTTATGGCAACCCTAAGGCAACCTTATCATGGGGTTTTCTGGGGCTGAGAATGTGTGACGTGCCCAAAGTCACCCAGTAGGTTTCTATGGCTGGGCAGGGAATAGAACCCTGGTCTTCAGGGTCATAGTTCAACATTCAAACCACTACCCCATGCTGGCTCTATCCCAATATATTAGATGCCATGACAGGTTTGCAAGCTATGTTTTTCCTTCTGCTCTCTTGATATACATATTGCCACAATAATGCAACATTAAAATAATAATGCACTTTTGTGCATCTGCCCCACATCACTGATCGTTTTCCTTTATTCTTTCTGCCAGTATTGGTGATACAAGGATTACTGTGAAGCCACACAGACACACCCCAGGAGAAATCCTATAAACATTGTGCTGCTTAAGGAAAAAGCTAAATCACACAAGTTGATGGGTAGTATCTTGTTATGCGGCTATTCAAAACTCTGTATTATCCTCGAGGTCTGCAGATAGCTAGATGGGGAAGATGAAGTGGCTTCATTCACCCAGAATAACCCCAGACCAACAGATGGAAAAGTTAACCAAGTAAGATACCAATGCTTTAAACAACAGGAAGTAAAACTGCAACAAATAGTACTGTAATAAACTATGGGGTAGATGTGTGACCTTTGGTACTCTCTCTTCTGACTAAGGAACTCCTGATTAATTCCAGCACTCCTGAATGCTGGGCCAACCATGTACTGAACTGAAGACCTAATCACAAGTGACAGATCTGGGGGAAATTCAGGCACACCTTCTCAAAATATGGTGTTTTGCCTCTCCCCTTGAATCCCACCTTGAGATTCATTTGTTTGTTCCTACATAGCTGGACTGTTCCCTCACCACCCACAGGATCAACACCAACTGTCCCATGGGAAAAGATTTTAGAAGAAAAAGGAAGGCGGATGAAGAGGTTGTCAGAGAGCACTTGCTCTTGCTGGCCTGCCCCTTTGACCACCAAGGGGCCCTCTGAGACCAACACCCTTCTGGGAAGGATTTGCAAATCAGGCGGGGGAGAGAGATGCAAGTCCTGGATTGCTTTCATTTTGTGCTTGTCGCAATTTTTTATACCTGCCCTAAGTCATTTTGAGGACTTTAGCCAAAACATAAGATATACATCTATAAAATAAAAAATTAGAAATATTGTCATTGGTTCCAGTCTGCAGCATCTTGGAGATGGCCTCCTGAATCCCCACCCCACCCCCTGTTACTTCAGCAAAAAGGAGAGACTGGCAAGAATTAGGGTCTTTTCAGTTCTACACTATTATTCACACTATACATTTATAGCACTATGATTCCACCTTTACTGCCACGGCAATACTTCCTGTGGAATCCCGGGCTTTGCAGTTTGTTGAGGCAGTTGTACTCTCTGGCTGAGAATTCTAAATGCTCCTCCCTAAAATGCAAATCCCAGGATTCCACAGAACATTGCCATGGCAATTAGTTTGGAACCATAGCATTATAACTGTATAATGTGAATGAATGGCCCCTTGGTGTCTACTTTTTCTTCCTTTTCTTGTCCTAAGTGGTAAAGAGGCCAAAACTAGTCTTATTGACTTGACGTATTCCATTCCCTAATTGTATTTACAGTTGGCCCTCCATATTTGCAGGTTTGATTTTCACAGATTTGATTCTTTGAGAGTCTCTCCAACCCCTACCACCCCGTGCTTCTTTTCCAGGGGAAACTTTCCCTCTTGGTGGCTCCAATCAGGCCCAGCAGCATTTTGAAAACCTACCTCTGGTCCTCCTCCTCTTCCATCTCCTCCAGCTGCTGCTTGGTCAGCTAGGAACAGCTTGTAGCCTGACTTCTCAGCACCACAAACCCTTTCCTGATGTCCCACCACCACACACAAGTAAGGAGATGGGTGTGTGTGAGAGAGAGCATAGGGCCATCACAACCCACTCCCTTTCCCTATCCCTTCCCTGACTTGGTTTGGATATCTGTTCTCCCCACCTTGCTTCAACCTCTTTCCACAAGCCACACACACATACACATTTTGGTATTTGTGATTTTTCTTCTTTTGAGGGGTCCTACACTTCTAATCCTAATGAATGTGGAGGACTGACTGTACTTGTGTGGCCATTGTAACATAAGAGCACCTTCACGGATCTGGAGTCATCACCGCACTGCAAAATGACACATTCCTACAGGAAACATTCAGTCAATCTTGTTGGAGCAGAGCAGCTTAGTTCCATCCAAAAGCTCCTTTCCAAAGAGGATCTCTTTCTTGAAACTTTGGAACAGAGAAAATGTGTGGAATGAATAACTTTGAAAGTACTTTTAAAAGTAGAAGAACGTATGTTACAGGGCAGGGTAAGTATACCAAACACTTTTGTAAAGTTATGCCCTAGCAATCAATTTCTGAAATATTAATCTTTAACTATGAAAATCTATCTCTTCCCCTAAAGACTAGGGGATTTTCAAAAAGCATTATATCTTAATGTGGCACAGTACCTTTTTTTCCAAGCGCTAACAATATCAAAATGTTGAACTTTAGCCCAGTGCAGCAAAACTGACAACACTGTGCAAGCAACAAGGCATAGCTGAAACTTGGGACACAAGTCTCAGAAACTGGTGCATATTCAGAGTCTATTCACAGGAGAACCTGGTAAGTAGAGATGAAGCCTGCTTAGGTCCCAATGTTCACACCCATGAGCAAGATTTGGCAATATACATCAGAAGCACTGCTTTTCATGCCCGTCTCCAAGCCAAACTACAAGCTAAATCTCATGAGACAACAAGTATACACCAGCAGATCACCAGAGGTTGAGGACCATCATATTCAGGCTTTTTAGTGTTGTTCCTTATGCTCAGTAAGTGCCAGTGGTTGTATAATTGATGGGAATCCTCTCAGTATTCTTGAATTGCAATTCCCAATAACCTTGACCACTGGCTATGCTGGCTACAGCTGTTGGGACTTGCAATCCAACTATATCTGGAAGGCCAGAAGACTCCACCCCTGTTGTATGGTCTAGCTCTCCAGGCACACCAGCAACTAGTTTGCATACCACTCACTGGTGACCACATTACATTGAAATCAATGAAACACATTAGTTCTGGATCCTATTCTGCTGGTTTTGATGGCTCACATTTTCTGGATAGTGTCCATACCAAGAATGTACACTGTACCCTACCACTACTTATTACTTCATTACTATTTATTTCATATACTCAGGCTTCAATATATTTTAGATATCTAAGACCCACGGAACCTGCTAAAAACAGGGACTAGGGAAGGTTAGTGTGTAATATACAAGTCTATGGAAGCAGGGGAGATGATCAGACAGAAAATGTTCAAGTAAAGATGGATCCCATGATTTGCTGTGTGCAAATATAGGGACAGACAGGAATGCTTATTTGTTAGGAGGCAGGATATCCCACAGGAAGGGAGTATTGTTTGCTCTCGCAGCTGAGATCTGAATTGCTTTTCTAGTTTACATCCAAAAATATGATATTTTTCCCCTTCTGTATGAAAACTGTGAGGAGATCAAACTTAAGATTATTTCTGAATGGATGTGAGATGGCCAAGATTAGATCTGACATTTAAGGAAACAGTAGGAACATCTGCATTTTCACCTAAATTTCCATTCTGAAGTTTTTATTGGTAAACCTATCCACACTAGTCTGTAATGCAAAGGGATGGTGGTGGAAAAAGGAAACCAGAGAGTGAAATATGAAAGCTGTGTATGTCCAGCTCACAGGTAAGGCTATTGATGGACTAACTTCTTTTTCATTTATTAATATCCAAGACGTTTCATCTTGTCAGTCAGCAGGATAAAACAAAATACTAATATTGCCAGGGAGAGGGGAGAATAGCACAAGCAAAATCCAACAGCATTCACAATACAACCCTATGCCTGCCTACAGCTTTATCCACACCACTGAGCTGAATCAGATTTAGCCCCTGTATACATAAGACTGCAATCTCAGGCAAATGCCTTCCTAACCAGAAAATTTTTAGTTAGATGTCTAAACTTAAACTACCAACATGAAGCTCAACGAGTGTGGAACCTCAGAGGAAAGATGTCACCACACAAAAGGCCATGACTGTCATAATCTTAAGCCACCAATGGGACCTCAGGAGTGGATCTTGGAATGCAGTCGAGACACATGGTAGATGATGCCCCTTTATATATTCTGAGCCCCAGCTACCGAGGGATGTAATCTGACCAATAAAGAACCATTGGCTTCATCGCCTTTAATGTTATATAAATAAAGGGCATATGGAATGTACATCAGTATCTACTGCAGATTGGTTTGAGATTGACAATGACGCCTCTAGCTTCCAATGGTTTAATAAACAAACAAACAAAAAAAAGCCATCCATTCCCTTCTGCCTAAGAGTCTGAATTTTTTTTTTAAAAGGCTTAGAAAGGAAAATGTGTACGCAAGCTCTAATTCTGGTAATGAAAAAAAGAAACTGTGCTGAGCATGCATTCACATGCATCTTGTTACACAATTTCATGCGTCTTCCTGAGTCACCAATCTGCACTCAATTACTGCTTAGTTAATCACTGGGTTCCGGTCATATCAAGTCAGATCTAGGGTTATCTAGTGTAGATCTACTGCATGGAATTTTTTTTTTTTTTTTACCTCAACCAGCATGATGAATGTAGCCCAAAGAAAAAAAGCTCTGACAGACCCCACAGTTCAAAAGTCTGTCCACTCATTACTGAAGTATCTTGAAGGATCAAAAAAGCACAAAAGCACACTGTGCATCAATTTCCAATAGCACATAACACTTTCTTCTTTAAAATATAAATGGCTAGCAGATAGAAGAAAAAAGCCCGATCTTGGCTATTATTAACTGCAATTTCTCCAGCATTCCAAACTAGCACACCGTAGGTATATTTTGGGTTTGGGATTCAGCTGCATTCTAAATGAAATGTGAGAAGAAAATCACACATTGAGTTTTCACATGTGATGCTAAGAATGCCTTTTAGGCTGTCATCCTTACATACGTTATTGGGGATAAGTCCTTTTGAACACAATGGGACTTAGGTATGAAATCAACACGCAGAAGACTGTGCCATTAGGCTTATATACATTATTTGTGAACACTCTTATATAAGGCTGGAAATGGAAATAATTCCAAATTTAATATGCACTCAATGAAATTCTTATGTCTAGATTAATAAAGTTAAAAATGTGTGCAACAGTATGCCTTTCTTGGCTGTTTTAATCACGTGGGTGATTCTTTAAAAATTCTTTCAAAAAAACCCTTTAGTATGTTTTAGAATAATGCTTTATCTGTGTATATTTAATGTTTTAAAATGTTTTTAAAACATTTGCACATCATCTTGGGCCGTGGTTGGCCAAGAGGCAAAAAACAAATACTTAATAAATATAAATAAATATTTAAATAGCACTTCCAATTAGTGGTTCAATATATATTTTCATACCTATATTATTTCATTTTTTTTAAAAAAAAAACCTTTTTGGAAAAGAAATTCTGCGTTTGGGGTGGGAAAGAAAATGAACTACTCATGAAGGAAAAAATTATCTTTTACACCAATTAGCAGAGCTGCTAATCAACTGTCAAAAACACCTCTGAGTGTTCCTTGCCTAAGAAAACCCTGTGATATTATTGGGGTTGCCATAAGTCGGCAGACTACAAAGGCATACACACAAACAGTAATACTACTATTTTATAAGTTAAAAATGTTACCATTCCTGCTGGTTTTAAAGAAATAAGAATGGGTCTGACACAAAATATTGCCGAAGTGTTTCATCACAGTAGTTGCAGATCCCGTAACACACACATGGACACTCACCAAGAACCTAATACTTACCATACCGAAGAGCCAACTGTTGAAGAGTTAAGCAAGCACTGAAAAGCATGAGATAGTTTCAGGCAATTTTTAATTTGGCCCATTTAATCTACAACACCCATTTAAGTATTTTTATAGGGCCTAAATATCCTCAGGACACCCGATTCTGTATGATCTTGGAAGCTAAGCAGAAGCAGCCCTGGTTAGTAATTAGATGGGAGACTGCCAACAAATACTTGTGGCTGAATTTTCAGAGGAAGGAATTGGCAAAACCATCTCTGAGTATTCCTTGCCTAAGTAAGGGTTTACTTAATGTGCAATTAATGTGCAACCTAAAGGCACATACACACAGAGACCCATATCCACCCCTTTAAATCTTCCCACCCAGAGCAGCAGATATCTTCAAAGACTCAGCTGTGAGTCTTCCTGTGAAATTGTAACCAGAAAACTTTCCCTTTTAGTTAGAACAGCACATGGGGGGGGGAAACAGGCCACAGTTACACAAGCCTATGTGCACAACCCCCCGATGGTCAACCCACAAGTTCCGTCGCCCGCCTGTGTGTGTGTAACTGTCATTCTTCCCTGGGCTGCCTCTCCTCCTCCTGCCTTCGCGCAGGCAAGTGCGCGATCAAGTCGGAACAAAAATGACCACGTGTAGAAGAAGAAAGGAGAAAAAGAAGGAGGCGAAGAAGACAGTCCCCAGAGGCTCGTTTTGGACTTACCAGCCACCGATTTGAGAAAGGATGGAGCGCAACCAGCCAAACCGGAGCCCGTGGGAGCAGCAGCAGCTCGAGTCTAAAGTTTTGGAAAGTTTGCAAGGCAGAGGCGTCCCCGGGGGCGCGCGGGGCATCCGAGGGACCGCGCTCTCTGCAGCATCAAGGTCCCGCTGGCCTAATCGGGGTCCCCCTCCTCCTCTTCCTCCTCCTCTGTCCTCCAGACAACTCCTCTTCCCAGGGCCCGGCTCAAGAAGGCTGTCCCTTCATCCCCTCCCCTTTCAGGGTGCAATTCAGGGAGGGGTGAAAGGTCTCCTCGAGGGAGGGGCCGGCGCAGAAGCGCACTTTTATCTCGCCTTGTCGTGGGAAGGGCTGTGACCCTGCCCGCGGGAACCACCCGCCCCGCTCTGTGTGTGCATGCAGAAAAAAAGGCTTTGGTGTGCATTTACACCCCCGGTTCTTTGCTGTTGCCAAGCCAGGGACCACACTGGCGGGGTGGGGCAGCGAGGGGGGGTTGATCTGGCATGGGAGCTCCTCAATGGGGAGGAAAAGGAAGGCTGGATGGTAGGTCGCCCTCCAAGATGCTTATGCAAGCTGTGTTTCTGTACGTTTCTTGCCCTGTTCAGGTGTTCAAATGACTCACAGGGCAAGGGAGACACCCTTAGCGACACCCTGCTCTGTCTCAAACGTTCCTTTGGCCCCTCTGCTCCCAATCTCCCGGCAAGGGGGAGGAATCTCAGGCTGTGGCCACACTACACTGTTATAGTGCTATTGTTCCACTTTCAACATCCTATGGAATCCTGGGGTTTGCCGTTTAGGGAGCGGCATTTAGAATTCTCAGCCAGAGAACTCTTTGGCCTCAGCAAGCTTCAAAGCCCAGAACTCCAAAGGACGTTGGAAGTGGGATAATGGCACTATAACAGTGTAGTGCGGAAATGGCATCAGTGTGGGAGCATTGCCTTCAAATACCCACATAGCTCAAGTCAACCAAGTAGGTGTGTCCCTAGGCAGTACTTCTTTAACAGAGGCCATTTCCACACTAGATGTTATAGTACACACTACCACCTCCTATGGTTTGCAGTTTGGGAAGGGGCAGTGAGAATTCTCAGCCAGAGAGTAAGCTACAAACTCCAGAATTCCACAGGATGTTGAAAGTGGAATAATAGGACTATAACAGTGTAGTGTGGAAATGGCCAGAAAATGTGGGACCAGGGCAGATATGACATGGAAGGAATAGCAATATGTTCTTGCAGCACAAAAAAAAGAGGAGCACCTGAACGTGTTTCAGCAAACCTTTTATTCAAAACTAAAAAACCTGAAACATGTGAAACAACCATGTCAGATAAATGAAACAACCAGATCAGATAACACTTGCATAAGTAAACAAAAATGCTTTGAATTTTCTAGAGATCCCTTCAAGTTTTCTTCCAAAATGTATCCAGAGTGATTTTCTTGTATCAGCCTACACTTTCTTTATGATTTCCATTTTGGTTATATATTTAGGCTTTTTTAACATACCAGGGTTGAAGTGGAATCATTGTGCTACAGCTGTGTAGTGCAGAGCTTTCCAAACTTTTCATGTTGGTGACACACTTTTTAGACACGCATCATTTCACAACACAGGCCATTTCTGCACTAGACTGTTATAGCGCTATTATTCCACTTGCAACATCCTATGGAATCCTGGGGTTTGCAGTTTCGGGAGGGGCCAGATTTCATAGGATGTTGCAAGTGGAATAATAGCGCTATAACAGTCTAGTGCAGAAATGGCCCCAGTAATTCAACAAGTAATTCAGTAAGTGGAGGCAGCCCCCGAGCCTGGCCTGCCACCACCCTTGCTGGAATCTTCCTTGGCCCAAGGTTCTGTGGCAGCAGGAGAGGCAGCCCCTCTACCCGTTGTGTAGGCGTGTCGCACAAACCTAACTGCAGCTGACACACTAATGTGTCGCGACAGTTTGGAAAGCTCTGGTGTAGTGTGAACAAGCCCATGGGATGTGGAAAGGGTGCCTTTTTTGCCTCCGGCAGCAAACTGCCAACTCTAGCAATAGGGAGAAGTGGACAGCTAGCACTCTTGATCCTATGCGCTCGCCCTCACATCTTATGAGTAATGTGAGAATAGGACTTGCATGTCTGGATCATGCAATGTTTGCTGGAGACAAACAAAAAAAAGAACAAGCGACATTCTGAACAATGAGCTGCTGGCTCAGGGCCAGAAAGAGGGCTTCTCTGGGAAACCTAGGGCTTGTTCTCTAGACATAAGGATATAGAGAAGTGTGTCTCCATGACATGTTTCATCAGAAACCTCGGGTCCCAGAACTCCTTAGTTCCCAATGTCATCTCTAGTGCAAATGCTAAAGACCTAATGGACTGTGAGAACCAAGGATGCCATGACCCTGGTGCTGCTTTTTGAATTTAGTGACCCCAAAACAGGGGGTCCTCAGAATGCCAGACAGAACTGGCATTGGAACTGACACTTTAGACAGAGTGCTTCATCTAGAGGGGAATCATCACTGCAATATAACCAAACAGGACAACCCAAAATATTTGTGCTCCCTGAGGCAAAGGACTAAATGACATCTGTAATGTTACATAAGTTGTAAACATAGCATGTGCTTTTTTATAGTAATGTAATATGCTTAAGTAAGGTCAGGGCGTCCGGAATGGGTAATTGAGAGGTGTGCAAAGTGTGTTTGCATAAGGATGGAGTCTGACTGAGAGGCAGAAAGGAAGAAGTGCCATTTGGAATGGCTTGATGCAAATGAGAGAGTCAGAGAGAATATGTGTAAGAGAGAAACACATTGATGTTTTGTTTAATACCTGGCATCAATCTTTAATACTGTGGACGTTTTACTGCGGTAACAGCATTCATGTGCTAGAGGATGGTAAGGAGCTAAATATAGCATCATAAATTTGTAACTAATAAAATATCCATGGTTGAGGCTTGGTTGTTACCAATAGAGATACAGATAAATAGCTCAAGGTGGGAATCATATAGCTCTCCAGATTACAGATGCTAGCATGCCTGACCATTTGCTGTGATTCAAAGAGTGCTGGAAGGGGCAGTCCTACAACATTTGGAAGGACATCCTTGAAACAGAACCTAAAAGTTACAGACTTTATACAATGGTAGAAGTGAGAGTTGAGGCTAGTAGAGATTGCCAGTGGAAGAAGGGCCCTGTATGAAGACATTTCATAGAATCATAGAATCGGAAGAGACCACAATGGCCATTGAGTCCAACCGCTGCCATGCAGCAACACACATTTTAAACACCCCCAGCAAATGGCCATCCAGCCTCTCTTTACAAACCTCTAAAGAAGATGGCTCCACCACACTCCGAGACAACATATTCCACTGTCGAACAGGTCTTATCATCAGGAAGTTCTTCCTGATGTTTAGGTGAAATCTCTTTTCCCCAGTTCAAATCCATTGCCCCATGTCCTAGTCTCTAGAGCAGCAGAAAATAAGCTTGCTCCATCTTCAACATGACATCCTTTCAAATATTTAAACATGGCTATCATGTCACCTCTTAAACTTCTTTTCATCAGGCTAAACATACCTAGCTCCCTAAGTCGCTCCTCATTGGGCATGGTTTCCAGACCCTTCACCATTTTGGTCACCCTTTTTGTGTTTATTAAGTGTATTAAAAGTTTATTAATACATTTATAGACTACCATATATTTAAATATCTGTTTGCCATTGTGTGAAGCAAAGGAACTTCAGTGTCCTTCTTCCCTGCCACCACCTCTACATGTTCTACCTGCAATTGCTGCTTTGACTCCACTAATGGTGCAGCCAACCCTAATAATTAATACTGTGCCTGCTTACCCTGTTTCTACATTGGGCTGTAGTCAGGCAGCCAGAAACTAAGGACCTTAAACAAAGGAAACTAAAACAAGCCAAAGAACACCACTTTTCCTGTTTTTTTTTTAAAACAAACCTTCCTTGTCAATTTTACAGATCACACAAAGAATTATGCAGGAAGGGGGCCATGTTATTCTTTTGCTCTAGGCCAAGAGAAATAATGCTTGGACATTGGCTCAAGCTGTATCCATTAAAGAGAAACCCTTGCTATTAGGTAACAGGTCTGGAAAGCATTTTTCATAGGTACCTGGAGAGCCATTCTGAACAACAAAACACTTTGTCAACTGGTCCAATTGTCTGATAAAATATAAGATGGTTGTACAGATTTAATAAATTTTAACAATCACTTCCCCATCCACTACCAGGTCGTTCTTCTGCAATCTATGATGGATTGCAAACCAATCTTTGTTACATTAGAATTCAAACATCAGCTGAAAGCCTCCATGAACAAGCAGAAAGAAGGTATACGCTTTATCACTATTTAACAGATCATGCAATAATGGTGAAAAGAAAGAAGAGTATGGTAGGCTAATCCTGGACAGATATTCTCTCATCCATAAAAGCAAGTTTAATCACCTTTGAGATTTCCAGATGTCCACTGGACTGAAACTCTCTGCCTGAAGTCCTGGAGAGTCTCTGACAATAAGAGTAGTGAACAATGAGCTAGATTACACACAGAGGTTGTAAGAATTACTTTTGACACTACAATTCCCAGAATCCCAGCTAGGATGAGAGATTCTGCAAGTTGTCATCCAAACAATACGTTTTCCAAGCTGTGGTCAGGAATGGGGAATGGAGACCATGAATCTGCTCAGTTTGGTCTGCCTTACTCTCCCAGACAATATGCCTTTCTAATGCTACCCCATAGCATGTTATTCATATCCCTCATGACCCATTCAACAAGGAATTTTAACCTTCCCAGCCCAACATACTTTTATAGGGGTGAAAAGCAGAATCTCCCCACTCGCTTCAGATGGTTGGAGTTGGTCTGAATGAAGCAGTGTCCTGCATGAGAACCCCACCCCATCCTTTTTGAGAAGAACTGGCTTCATACAGCTCTAAACAAAAACCCTTAATTTTGCAGGTAACTGGAGTTGTAGTACAGACATTGCTTTGTCACAGGATGGTCCTCAGCAACTCAACGGAGAATGGAGGAAACAACGCATCATTTTTGTCAGAGGGCGAGAAATATTTTGATAGGAAAGTAGGTTCACTCAGATTCTTTCATATGGTGAAAGAAGGCATGTGGAACCCTGCTCCACTGAGATCACATGAAGAGGCTGGACACATGTGCAAATGTATGAACATAGTCCTCCTCCACATAAGAGGAGATCCTGGGACAACAATGACACTCACTATCTTGATTTAGGAAGGAATTCTTCTATGTGTACATTAGAGGTAGGCAGAACTTTAAAAAAATCTTCAATAAATAAATAAGATTTCTGCACAGAAGACATGTTTCCTGTATAGAAAACACAGCAATAAGTCCCAAATTGTACAATTTTAGATTTTCTCATAGTGAGGAGGGAGATGTACAATTGTTACTTCTTGCCTGCAGATTTATGAAGATTTAATTCCTTAAGTAAATCTGTATGTGTGAGTTGAATCTGTCCACATAGTTACTGAATTAACAGCTGGTGAGGTTGTGAAGAGAGGAGAGTAAATGTCTGGTTCATGCATTAGCAATGAGAGGTGGGGTACAAAGTCCAGGTCCCTCATATGTTTATGTATCCTCCCTTGAGCATACATTCCAACTGTCCTGATCTGGCAGGGAAGATCCCAATTAATCCTCTGTCATCCTGCTTTTTAAGCTGATTTTAAAATGTCTCGGTTTCTTTCTCCTCCTTCCACTTCCTCACACCTTTATCCTCAGCAAATTTCAGCTGCTGCAAACTGAGTTCAAAGTGTGAAAGTAATTTGCAATCCTTTAAATCAGCGGGCAGGAGAGGACAGAAGGAGGCAGAATCTTGCCCTTCCCAATAGGCTCAGGCCAAAGCAAACTGCTACAGGCTCTCCCAGCTGTTGGAGAGTATGTGTTGGGGCACCCTGTTCGGAGAATACCCTGCCCTAGTTTCATTGCACATGAAATTTTTTGCATTTCAGTGTCCAATTAAAACATGGCTTTTTATGGATCAACTGATTCCCCCCCCCAAATATACATTTGCATAGTTTTAAAACTGTTAAGCTGTCTTAACTTGGTAATACTTAGCATGCTTTAGCCTGTTAAAATTATGTTTTATTGTTCTGAGTTCTGAATTTTCAGAACACACATTTATTTTCCTTGTATGCCACCCTGAGATTCAATAATATAGGGGAGGCTATAAATATTTTGAGAGGCAGCATGGTGTAGTGGTCTGAGCATTGAACTACAACCCTTGCGACCCAGATCAATTCCATGTTCAGCCACGGAAGCCCACTGGGTGATGTTGGGTGCACCACACACTCTCAGACTCAGAAAACCCTCTGATAGGGGCAAGTCAGAAATGACTTGAAGGCACAAAACAACTACATAAATATTTCAGCAAACAAACAAAATATGAGATTTGAGTGACACTCCCCCCACCCCCGAAAAAAACATTGTAACCTGTGGCATGCTGTAAACCACAGTTGTCTTGTTCTCATCTTTGTCTCCAGGTTTTATGGAATTTCATCTTTCTTCCAAAATGTATAGAATCTGTACAAGCAGAGACAAGTGTGAGTGAAAATAAATGAGTATTTCCATCATGAGGAAAAAAAAATATCTACCTTAGCACATTAACTCTCTTGTTTATAATCAACTGTTTGCAGAGCATAAAATTTGTAGTCTGAAATATCTTTTAACACAAGGATGGACAAAGCATGGGCCTTCCAGATGTTGCTGAACTGCATTTCCCAGCATTCCTTACCAGTGGCTATGCTGGCTAGCACTAATGGGTTATGCAATTCAACACCATCTGGAGGGTTACTGTTTTAATACAGTAAGGCAGCAATGTTTTACTAACTTATGTCAGAATAAGCCCCATTTAAGAGCCAGCCTTGGACTACAGCCCTGGAGACCAGGGTTTGATTCCCTGCTTGACCATGGAAACCCACTGGGTGATTTTGGGCTTATCAGTGGCGGAGCTTGGAGTGTGCGGGGCTGTGTGGCGGGGCTGCGGTGCATGGGGGCGTGCCCAGGACATGCAGGGGTGTGGCTAGAGGCCAGGACACCCCAAAAACATTGCCGCCTGGGGCAAACCGCATCTCCCGCACCCCCATCCCTATGCAACTGGGGCTCATCACACACTCTCAGCCCCAGAAAACCCCATGATAGATTTCTCTTGGGGCCACCGTAAGTTGGAAATGATTTGAAGATACACAAAAACAAGCCCCATTTAGCTTCAGGGGAAGATAGTGGCAAACCTCCTCTGAACAATTCTTGCTGAGAAAACCTTGTGATAGATTTGCCAGAAGTCAGAAGGTACTTGAGGGTGTACCACAACAACAACAACAACAACAACAAAAAGACCCATTTAACTCAATAGAAAGTACTTCCGAACAAGGTGTTCTCCTGTTAGTGATTCCATTCCTTATCATGGCCACAATCAAAGAGCTAAGCCACACAATTTGTGTCAATGACACTAGGAATAAAAACGTCAAAGTTTAATGTATATTTGCGGTTCTGACTCAAGCATGGCAGTCAGTAATTATTCCAGCTTAATTGACATAGAGCAAAGTACAGTCTTGTATAAGAGAAGTTAAGAGATGTCCCCATCCTCACTATAAAGCTTGGTTTCTTTTCCTGTTTGGAAAAGAAAAATGCATGACCGGCCACTCATATAACTATAAAAAAGCAATATAATAAAAAGTTGTAATGCCCCTAGATAGCAAGTTCTATAAAAGAACTTGACCTTTTAGATCTGGTATTTACGATATTTATCAGTGACAAAACAGGTATGATTTAGATATGGCATTCTTTTCATCTAGACTTCTATGAAATCTTCATAGTTTTATTTAAAAGAAGAAAACAAGGTATGTCCTCATATCAAATATGCCAGCAGGTGTTTGAAAGCAGATTTCTTTTATGTTGTCCTCATTCATGACTGACTGCTTAGCCTCAAAAAGAGGTTGACTACTTTAATCAGTAGGAAATGCAGGAAACACATGCTCACTGTACCATAGGAGAGAAAAAAACAAAAGGAGTTTGGAAACAGACTGGACATTGTTGTCAATTATAAGTTCTCCTGCTACTGTTTTTATGACTTCTGGTGTTATCATCAACTGTTCATATGATTTTATCTTTTATTGATTAGCTGTTGTAAGATGCCTTGGGTGAGTGAAAACACAAAAACCAGGCTATACATTGAAATGAATTAATAAACACACACACACACACATGCATAGGTTTCTAAGTGCTTTTAAATCATATGGATGTATTTTCATTTATTGGGGCACTTCAAATTATGTTTTAATCTTTTAGGTTCCTACTTAATTTCTGTTTTAAGTGTATTTATTCCATTTTATTGTGGGCCTTCCCATTTTGGGAAGAAAAGTGGAATATAAATCCAATAAATACACTCACACATAATATTCTGCACTAGTGATCTGAAGTAGTTCAGTGCATTTCACTTCACCCCGATGCATGCGTAGAGCTGGGTACAGGATTAGTCAAAGTGAATGAGGTTAATTGGCATCCCATATACTGCAAAGCCATAGGTTTCAATTAAAGCAGTGCTTCTCAAAGTAGTGGACCTTAGAACAATGCTGATCCGTGTACTGGCACCTGCTGCTCTCTGGACATTTTCCAGGAAAGGAAGAAATAGAAATGGGCACAAATGTGATACCAGTCCTTGGCACGTTATTTAAAAAAAGAAAAAGAAAAGACAGTTAGGGTTGCAATGTTACACAGAGTGGTCCCCGGTAAGCAAGATGCATTAACCATCCGCAACAGTTGCTCGTATGTGCCATTCAAATCAAACCACCATGTATAACAGATGAGCAAAATACATACGCACACATTTTTCAAAGCAGTTTTCTCACTCTTCAGTTCCTTCCCTTTGCCTGCAGACAGGAGAAGAGGGACCAGCTCTTAGACCCAGGGCTAGGCTCTGAGATCTGGCAAGCTTTTTGCCAGTTCCCCACATCAGTTAGCCTGAGAAACATAGGGATCCCTTCACACTGCATGATAATGTGGTTCTACTTTTAACTACTAAGCAACATCCTGTTAAATAGGATTGGCAGAGGGAAAGTTGGAAATGGCCCCTATTCCTTTAATGGTGGAGTAGAAGAGAACATTTCAGCAGATGTTGCTTGCTATGCAACCAGGTAACAAGCAACACCTGCTGAAATGCCCTCTTCTACTCAGACATCAAAGAAAAAGGAACAATCTCCCCTTTTCAGTCTGGCCACCCTACTATGGAATCCTGGAATTTGCAGTTTAGAGGAGGGTATGTAGAATTTTCAGCCAGAAAGCTCTAGAGCTTCACTAAACTACAAACGCTGGGAATCCACGGAAGTTAGTGGAATCATAGCAATACAATTTTGTAGTATGAAAGGGCTGCTGGTTTAAAGATTATTTGTCTACTCCCACATTTTTGTCTGGAGACTCACAAAATTTCTCTCATTCTCTCTCTCTGTTTCTCCTGTACACACATAATAGTAACATACATACATACATAAGTACACACAAACAGTCCCAGGAGTAACTATTCAATGATTATTTGAAGACAGTAATATGGAGAAGCTGAACAGATTAAGGGCCTTTCCGCACTACACTGTTATAGTGCCATTATTCCGCTTTCAACATCCTGTGGAATTCTGGGGTTTGTAGTTTACTAAGGCCAAAGGTGCCCCTCTCTAAACTGCAAATCTCACGATTCCACAGGATGTTGAAAGTGGAATAATAGCACTATAACAGTGTAGTGCAGAAATGGCCTTACATGTCCAGGGTGTCTCTCAAACCAGATTTTGCTGCTTGCTAAAAGGGATGAACCAAAAGGAGGAGGGAAGTTTCCCTCAGGAAGGAAGGGGTGAGGAGATATATATATAAGAGAAAGCAAGAGTAAAACCAGAACCCATCTGATCTTGGAAGCTAAGCAGGGTCACCTCTGATTAGTACTTTGATGAGAGACTCCCAATAAATACCACACGCTGGAAGGAAGGAAGGAAGGAACT
This sequence comes from Ctenosaura bakeri, assembly GCA_948474755.1. NCBI lineage: Eukaryota > Metazoa > Chordata > Lepidosauria > Squamata > Iguanidae > Ctenosaura > Ctenosaura bakeri. The sequence continues at coordinate 64,301 of CAOLHI010004594.1, forward strand.
GGCAAAACCACCTCTGAATATTCCTTGTCTAAGAAAACCTTACAGAATTCAAGGGGTCAGTGTAATTTGATGGGTAACTTAACAGCACATACACGCACAGTGATCTAGAGAGAGAAAAAAATTGTGTGTGATGGAGGTGGTGGTCCAGGAGTGTACATAAACCGGGTTCTTGTGAGTTTTGCAGTATGGAGTATTTGGTTCTTCTGTGTGATGGTGCTCCTGTTCGGGGAAATATATTTGGTGAAACAGCAGCTCAGCCATTAGGGGCAAGGCCAAGAGGCGTTTTGCGTGGGCATGGACAGCATAAGGTGAGCTTGTGTCTCTTGGGTTAAAACTGCCCAGCCCTGAAGAGTCTTTTGGGAGAGTCGATTGGGTTAAGGCTATTGTGTCTGTTCAGTTAAGGCTGATCGTTTGTGTAAGCTGAGTGATGGCTGTTGTTCTTTGGTATGTAGAGCCAGAGGAAATAAGTCAACAGTGTGATGTGGCAGCTAAAAAAGCTAATGTGATTCTAGGGTGCATCAATAGGAGTTATAGTATCTAGGTCACATTTGGGAAATAATATTATCATTCTATTCTGCTTTTATTAGCCCTCACCTGGAATACTGTGTCCAATTCGAGGACAGCACAATTCAAGAAGAATATTGACAAGCTGGAACATGTCCAGAGGAGAGTGACCAAAATGATAAAATGGCTAGAAACCATGCCTTAAGACCAGTGGCTTAGAGAGCTGGGTATGTTTAGTCTGGAAAAGAGAAGGTTAAGAGATGACATGATAGCCATTTGAAATGATGTCATATGGAAGATGGAGCAAGCTTATTTTCAGATGCTCTGGAGACTAGGACATTGCACAATGCCTTCAAGCTACAGGAAAAGACATTCCACTTAACATTAAGAAGAACTTCATGATGGTAAGAGCTGTTTGATAATGGACTATGTTGCCTCGCAGTGTGATGGAGTCTCCTTCTTTGAAGGGTTTTAAATAGAGACTGGATGGCCATCTGTTGGGAGGGCTTTGCTTGTGTATTCCTGCATGGCAGGGGGTTGTACTCAATGGCCTTTGTGATGTCTTTCAATTCTATGATTCTAGAATAAATAAACCTGAGAGGCAGTTTGAGGAAATGTTTAGCTTGTTTTTCAGGAAAAAATGGATGGTGTATTAGAGCACAAAAACTGTAGATTCAGAACATTGTGTCCTGGAGCCCAAAGCCCTCTCTCTGCCTTCTATTCAGATTCTTGGGCAAGTTGGTACTTTCTAACGACTCTCACTCACCACAATAACCATATTGTGCATAGAAAAAACACATATTCATCTATCCTGTAAGAAAGAGCAAATTGCAAAATATCAAAGAAAGAAAATAATTTAATTTTGATAATGTAATAAACCTGGTGAGTTTCAGCCTATTATATACTTTAGGAGCTTTTTAAAGGGCTATGAAATAAAACAGAAGCTACGTAAAATTGATTGCATGCTAAAGAACTGGAAAAGGGTAGAACAATATAAGTACAAATGCCTATGTCTACTTACCAGCAGTAAAACATGAGTGCAGATCTGTGGGAAGTATACTTCAGACTAATGACTGGCAACTAGAAAGAATGCTGAAGGCATTAGTTTAATTGCACAATGCCTTCAAGCTACAGGAAAAGACATCCCCCCTCTGTTGGGGGTTAACAGATAACAAAGGTTAATCCTTAGGAAATTTCATGGATTATCTATCTTCATAAAAAATGAAAAGAGTTTTAAAGGACTAGTTTAAGCACCAATCTTATCACCTTCTTGACGTGTGCCTCCAAGTTGTGTCAAATTTACGGTGACCCTAAGGTGAACACCTATCACAGGGTGTTCTTGGCAAGATTTGCACAGAGCGGGTTTGCCTTTTCCTTCCTCTGAGGCTGAGAGATTGTGACTTGCCCCAAGTCATCCATTGGGCTTCCATGGCTGAGCGGAGATTTAAACCCTGGTCTTCAGCGCTGTCGTTCAGCACTCAGACCATTACACCATGCTGGCTGCCATTGCTTCTCCTTTTTAATTTGTCAGCTGATCAATAACAGAAAGTACACAACTGAATTAAAAATTATACACTTCTCTTGTACAATATTTGGTGAAGGAAGGACCTGATGGCAGGAGATATAAAGCTGTGGACAGCTAACATATTAAATATCAATAATGATAAGATCTTAGTAAACAAAAAAATTGACCGGATGCTCCTCCATCACCATCTTGGCTCCCAATGGAATTGATGTTTAGCTCAGAAGGGTTACATCAAGAAATAGATTTCCTTCCTCTTCTATATAACTAAAAAAAAAACAAAAAAAAACTTTAGGAAGACCTGAAAAGCATTCAGTCTGTTTTTCTTTAATATCAAAAAATTATTTTGCAGACATTCCCTTAAGCCTTTGTGGATATAGGCAATACACTGTTTTCCCTGAGTGGACCTGTACAGCTGAAAGGTCATTTAAACTGTTTTTTTTTCTGGCTTTTGTCCTATCTGCCAGTCATTTCCTTGAAGCGTTCACACAGATCTCTGGAGACTTTTTACTGTAAGAACACATAGGCTTATAAGCAGTTTGTGATTTCCGAAAAGACAGCTACATTATTGCTAAGCAAGTGTGGTGCCAAGATCTGAGTGTTGGACTAGGAGTCCAGGGTTCAGATCCCTGGTCAACCACTGAAAACCACTGAGTCATCTTAGGCAAGTCACACACTCTCACTCTTCAAGGCAGGCAATGGCAAGCCCCTCCCTAAATAAATCTTGCCAAGAAAATCCTATGATAGGGTCAACATAAGCTGGGTTGATTGAAGGCATGTGTTAGTCTCTTCCAGTATTTTAAAAAAAAGTGGGGGAGAGGAAGGAAAAAGGTGTCTTCTGGCACTTAATACTCACCTACTGTGCAAGTGTGTGCATCCATGCATAAAATCAGAAGAGACTGCAATGGCCATTGAGTCCAACCTCCTACCATGCAGAAATACACACTCAAAGGACCCCCAGCAATATCCATCTATCCCTCCTTCCCTCCCTCCATCTTTCTCACACTATATTCAAGGAAGTCAGAGCATCATTCAATAAAATCAATTTAAACACTTTAAAACATGAGAATAATGAGAATAATGTAAACAGAATAAAGGTGTGTTTAACACTTAGAAGAGATAGTTCAAAATCAGTTCCAGAAGTTTAAAACAATTTAAAGCCATGTACATGTGCAGATTTAGATAAAATAAAATTAGGTCCCAAAAACTTTGGTTAAAAACTGTGTTTTTACTTGGTGCCAGAATGACACAAGTATTGGTGGCAATTGCACCTCTAAGCACAGGTAGTCCACAAATGGGATGGCACAACAGAGAAGGACCTCTCCCACATCCTCCCACAACATACTGCCTTGCTGGGAGGGAAATAAAGGAAATCCCATCAAATAGATCTCAATTTTCAAGCAATTGTATATAGGGAGAGGTGTTCTCCTCAAATATCGAGATATCAAACCATTTACATCTTCAAAGGCCACCACCAGCACCTTGAATTACAATTGAAAGGATATTGGCAACCAATGCAATTCCTATAAGCCAGTATTGTATGGTTTCTATATGGAGTTCTGGTAAGCATCTGGATCTTCCCGTGAAGCTTCTACATCTAAAGAAGTTAATAAGTGTACTCCCTTAAAGCATATGCTGAAAAAAATCCATTAGTTTTAAAAGTGCCACAGGATTGTAGGGTTTGTCCTTTCCTTTTATGCTTTTTAAAATTATTTTTCTACACTGTCAGCTTTATGTTCTTTGTTTTATTTTGTAGAACCCATGGAAGCTGCCAAAGCATGTTGTTGTTGTTGTTGTGTGCGCCTTTAAGTCATTTCCAACTTATGGTGGCCCTAAGGAGAACTTATCATGGGGTTTTCTGGGGTTGAGATTGTGTGACATGCCTAAAGTCACCCATGGCCAAGCAGGGAATCAAGCCCCGGTCTCCTAGATCATAGACCAATGCTCAAACCACTACACCATGCTGGATGCCTCCAAAAATATATACAAAGCTGAAATAAAAACCTTCCATTTTTCTAAATGTATATGTTGGGTTTAAATTTAAATGCAATCTCATTGCTCCTATCTATTAGTAGATGCCTGCCAGGTTTGTTTGTTTTTCCCTCATCCTACCTATTTTGTGACATGGTAGGATGGCGTGCTTTTAACATTCCAAGCATGCTCATCGTGAAAAAGACTGGGGACCCCTGAAAAGGATACGGCTGGAAAGCATGCAATCTCTGAAGAAAAGTAGCATATTAAACCTCTCACATTTCTAGCTGTGGCTGTGTGGGATTCAAAACTCCCAGTTCCCATTAGAGCCACTAGATGGAGGCATTTAATTTTTTATCATTTTTCTTAAAGACAGTGACATAACAAGACCGCTTAGCTTTTCATTACTGGGCTACAGGTTTTCTATCCTAGATGTAAGCAGAAGTCTGTGCCAAATAAACATGTGTTGCAATTCTTTCTGCTTTGGTTTATGCATCAGTTGTTGTCTGTTGGCAGCTGAGTCATTTTACTCATTTTATTCACTGTCACTACCTTCATACATATTTTCAGCTGGGATCGCAGGCTATGTATGTTAATAATTTTGCTCATGCAAAATAGGCAGAGAGATTGATGTGCATTCATTAGTACAGCTAACCCCTAACTGCAGCAGAGTGCTCAAAACATGGGAACCATATTATATCACTGTAGATTTTCAATGGAGATGGTTGAAAAAAATGGTTTCAGTTCACATTGATAAAAATATAGCAAAAATTCTCTACATATTCAGGAAAGATTTTGGAAATTCAAATGGGGAAGGAATGAAATCTGATGGGTTCATCCATGCACAAGGCTTTCAGTGCATAGCTCTTTCAAGGTTTGTCTTTGAGCCTCATAGGAACAAGGGAACAGGCTTTCTCAGTGGCTGCTCCCAGACATGGAAACTCCTTCCCTAGGAAAGCAAGGATGACTGTCCTTGCTTTCCTTCTGCAGTCAAGTTAAAACAATTTTCTGCCAAACAGGTTTTCAGAAACTGACTGGAATTGACTTTTAATGCTGCACAGTGTAGTTTTTTATGGTTTACACCTATTTTTTAATGAATAGGAATATTTTTGATTGATAAATTGTTTTTAAATAACTTCTTCATTTATGCTCGTATTGAAACTTTTGTATAGTTTTTAATCTGTATTGTTTTTAAATATGTTGCTGGCCACTTTGAGTCATATTATGGAAAGAAAGACAGCATATAAATAAATAAGACAACAACACTCACCGCTACCATGTTAGAGTTGCAGCTTTTATTTCCTGAGAGGCTCTTCAACTTCAGTACCTATATGGCAGGAAGGTACAACATGATCCACACCATTCTGGGAAGGGCTGTAACTATTGAATTGGCAGGTGCACAATCAATACATCATTAACATTTGCAAATTGTGCGTCCAGGTTTTAAAATTCCTATGCAGCCTCAAAATATGAGGGTACTCTGATGACAGCCATGAACTTTGCTGGAGACAAAAGGCAAGCTGATTCAGAGAAACTGACTGGACTCACAGATTAATCTTTTTTTCAGCACTAGTGAGAATATTAGGTGCTAGCTCTCCAGCAACTCATCACCTGGAGGCTCATTCACACTGTACAATTACATGCTGTTATTCCTCCATAACTCCTTCAGGATTCCATAGGATGGAACCATGGCAGTTGAAGTGGAATAATAGCACCATAACTGTGTGATGTGACTGGGGCCCAGGTCTGACAGAGTTCTTGAAAGCTTTTGTCACACGAGATGGTCGTGATAAAGGCATTGCCCAACTGTGGATTTCATTTTTATTCACAGGAGTTGTGGCTGATTTTGCACGTCAGTTGACAATAGGACTGTGTGCCTCATCACACCTGAGGCAGTGGGATAAATTAGGAATGGTTGTGTATAGGCTTCACAGCCCAGGCAGAAGTCTCTGGATTCCCAGTCTTCAGCCAAGCTGATGAAACTCCAGACTGCAGCCTTGCCACAGGGAGCACTGAACTGGCAATGACAAGTTATGGTGTGAAACAGATACAGAAATTGTGTGTGGAAGCTCCTACAGGCTCCTTTGGCTTCTGGCTCAGGCTAGGAGGGAGGAAGGGGAGATGAAGAAGAAGGAAAGGGAGCAAGCACAGTCCAGACCTTAGTAAGCTCTGGTGTTCTTCAGAGAAGAAAGGAAGAATACAGGTCTTGCAACAGCCCGGTTTTGCAGCCTTTGTCGTTGTTGTGTGCCTTTGAGTCATTTCTGACTTATGGCAACCCTAAGGCTAACCTATCGCAAGAGTTCCCTTGGTAAGATTTATTCAGAGGAGGTTTGCCTTCCTGTGAGGCTGAGGGAGTGTGACTTGCCAAAGATCACCCAGTAGGTTTCCACAGATGAGCCAGGATTTGAACCCTAGTCTTTGGAGTTGTAGCCCAACATGCTGGCTCTCAGCTTGAAACCCAAAGCCCATAAAATCTGAAGAGATTTTCTTCTATAAAAGGCCAGGGTGTTTTGAGAGACCCAAGTTCACCACCACCACCACCACCCTGTAAAACGAATAAAGTAACTTTAAACAAGTCAGTCCTTCTCAGCCTCACAGGGCTATTGTGAGATGTTATCCCGATTCTAGGATCCCTTGGGGGACACCTCCATGTGCTCCACATGATGGGGAGTGGAAACCAGCCAGAGCACAAGCAAGAGCAATACGAGAGGCAGGGTAACCTAGTGGGATCTTTTTACCCAGTGCTTACGGGGTCAGGCCAAGTCAAAAACCACACCAAATTGCCTACTAAATGATTTTATTGAATGTAAGTCTCACGCACCACTGCACTCACGCACACATTCACCCAAGAGCTATTAAGAAATAAAAGAGAGGAAATTGGATTGGGGAGTTTCGAAGGGGTGTTGTTGGGGAATACTGCACCTTGTCCTGAAATCCTAGGTCCGGGAAGGCAGCGAAGAAGTGGGGCTCAGCACGGAGGGAGCTGGGGGGATTGCTCTACCAACGGAGCAACGGTCAGCTGGGATGACTGGGAGCAGTCCGAAGAAACGCTCAAAGGCCAGGATTATTTATAGGGGAAAAAGTACCTGGAGGACTAATCTTTTCCCGGGGAGGACAATGGGAGCTGCAGTGAGCATGTAACTCCATATTGGTAATTTCCTTTGCATGATAGGATTTGTTGTGTGTTGCCAAAGTCTCTGGATCTTCGATTGTGTTAAGGGTCCTTGATTAATGAAATATTTGCTCAACTTGGGGCACACCTGTTAGTCCCTTCAAGTTGGTGTCTCGGGGCTGAGGATCCTTCGTGTATTGTGAGTTTACACACCTCAAGGTCTCCTGGGGCTACGTGATGGGATTTTTTACTGGCCTGACCTGATTTTCGGTCCTTTGACTGTGCCTACCTACGTGCTCCTTCGGGGGACCTCTATGGCACATAGAATTATTTAATATTAAAAATTGTAGACCCCGGGATAGGATTTCTCCCTTGCAGTAACAGAGATAAAGTACAGAAAAGGAAAGTCATGTGCACTGCTTTGGAGTTCACTGGAGGAAACCCTGGATATAAATGTAAATAATAAAACTAACTTGAAAACCTAGTTGACTTGAAAACCTAGTTGTGTGGCATACATGGGTCTTTACTCCAAGAAATGAGTATAATCAGGCACAGCTAGGAGCCTGTTGATCTGGTCCCCTGTCAGTTTATCGCCTCTGGCAGTTATCTCACTCTGCCTAATGGTAGGGCTGGCCCTGTCAAGCAGAGATATATGGAGAAAGGTGCCTTTCCCAGTATGGCTTCTTGCCAGCATCATCTACCTTCCTTGTAAATCCTAATGCGTATATAGAGATAAAAGAAGGAATCTATGGGTTGCAATCTGGCAGTCCTAAACTATCAGGTTAAATACAGTCATAGAAGGCAGATGCTAACTTGGTGGGAATACTGGCTGCTTGTGATGGCTAGGGGGATTCTGGATGCTGTAGTCCACAAAAAGTGGCTTTTCCAAGCTTTGCTAAAAAAGCAAAAGCAAATCTTCTCACAAAAGAAAAATGTAGGTGGTTATTCCTACAGAACCCATCCTTTTATTGCTACCACAGAAGTACTCTGATCTAGCATCAATCACTTAATACATGTAAAAGCTAAATATTGCTTAGCCATTCAGTTTGTTTAAAACCATAGTTCAACACAAAACCTTCTCAAAAAAAAAAAAAAGAAATACTGCAAATAAAATGTACGAATGTTGGAGACAGGACAGTATTATAAACTTTTTAAAAATGATTTTTCCAGTGTGTCATTGGTGACTCTGGCCATTTGACTTAAAATGCTGTTGTTTTTCATTTAAAATGGAAGCTTCTCCTTGCTTGGTTTTCTTTCTTTTTTGTTTCTGCTTCTTTCTGTTGTGCTAGTCAGCTTTTCGAGGGAATGGCTGCTTGGAAGTCATAGGCTGAACCTCAAGTGAATCAAGCGAACAAAAACACCAGTTACCTCCTTGTCAGAAAATTTTGCCGCAAGCCAGCATTTTATGCTTGGCACCAATTCTGGAGGAGGGAAGGAGGTAGGGCAGGCAGGAGAAGCTATGATTGGGAAGGACGGCCTCACCCTCCTACCACCCTCTGTGGTAACTAGGCATAATATTGACAGTAGGATAATTATATCTAAAATCTGTGTTTCTGCCAGTGTCATGCTGCCTTTATATGAAGCTGGCTCTCTTCCATGGGCTGCTGTGGGAGTAAAATAGAATGAATGCTCTCAAAGCCAGACTGTTTGCCAATGCCTCAAAAGTAAGGGACCATGCAGCAGCCTGTTCCACCTCTCTGGCATACAGAAGAAGAAAGCCAGGCTTTCCTTGTCAAAATACAGAGATTATAAGCAGAGAGAGAGAAACCCCAGCCAAAGGCAGCTTTCAGAATTAATAACACTAATCATCAGCACCAAATAAAGTAAGCCAAGCCAAGCACTGTCAGTAAATATTCAGGGGTCCTTTGACATTACACAATTATAGTACTAAGTTTCCATTTTGACTATTGAATCCTAGGCTTTGGGTTTAGGTTGAGGCACTAGACATTTCTTGCTGAGAATTCTAAATAAACCTCCCCTAAATTGAAAATCCCAAGATTCCATAGGATGTTGCTATGGTAGTTAAAATGGAATCATAGCGCTAAAAATGTGCAGTCTGAAAGGGCACTAGATAACTCTACAGATTACCTTCTTGCCTCTCAGTTTCTTTTTCCATGGACAGCTCCAGACCTGAGTGTATACCCTAGCAAAGTGCCCTTGAGCATAACTGGTTCAAGGGCACTTCAGAAGGTGGAGGTGATTTGTAGCCACCATTTAAATTTCCCACACTACTGCTAATTTGATGTTCCACCAGAGCATGGCAGAAAATTAAAATGTCAGCTGTATGGGGTTGCCAGATCTCAGGACTTGGCCCTGGGTCTCCAGTTTTCATGGGTCGTCTCCAGGTAGGAAACAAGGAAGCGAAGTCTCCATTTTTGGTGAGCTCAGCTCCAGACAAGAGAAAAGGGCTGAGTATAAATTTCCAGCTCATCTATTAAAGTAACAGTTTGCTATAGTCTACAAGGGTTAATTGTTTCTGCAAACTGCAAAAACACTCTGGAATTCTACTTATTTACTTAGCTTCCTCCTTCCCTCCCAGTCATAGTGGTGACAGGACTCACCCTCCACTCTGTTCTGCATCCATTTTCAAGCTAGGAGCAAATAGGTTAGATTAATTTTTCTTTATCTTTCTTTATCTTGCCTCCCTAAGTGAGATGGAAGAGTTGCCTCATTTTACCTTGATCTAGGAACAGCCCCTTAAGCTAAGACGTCTCTCTTAATTTCCAAACAGGAAAATATGTTGTGTGTGTGTGAGCGAATGACAAGCTGTGAGCAACTGTGGTTGGTGCTTAATGGAAAACACTTAATTTCATCACCAGGTTTTGGCCCAGAAACACCCGGTCCTGGGACAGTCCTGTGCTGCTAACCTTACCTCTGTACAGCCAGCCAGCAGAAGCAACATGTGTCCATAGTGGATTCTGCCAATGTACTAACATTCTAGCTGCTATAAAATGGGCTTGCCTTCTTTACACAAACAGTGCTAGCTACCCATTCTTTATCTTTTGTGTTCAGTCTGCCTCAGTGGCAGAGCTTGGAGTGCATGGGGGGGCGGTGGGTGGGACTACAGTGTAAGGGACATGGCCGTGGTGTGTGGGGGCGTGGCCACGGTGTGAGGGGCTGCGAGCTGGGATGCCCCCAAAAAATTGCCACTTGAGGCAAACAGCCCCCATCATGCCCTGCCCCATTCCTTATGCGACTGGTCTGCCTTTCTTGCTTCTGTCACTGTGCTTGTTTCAAGAGGGCTTGTGATCAGTGAGCAAGGAAGAGAAGCAGAGTTGCTAGCATCTCCAGATGTTGATATTGGGCTTGATGTAAGCCTTGGGAGGTATCTCAAATTCTTTTTTTTATTAAATGTTCCTGCAAAAAGGTCACAGAGTGAGCCTTTCTACCTGTGTATCATGGCTGTTAGATGGCGCTCAGAAAAGTTATTAACCATGCTGAGTGGGGGATTCTGAGCATTCTAGTCCCCCAAAAGTAACTTTTCCATGATCTCGTATGACTTTGTACGCCTCCAGGGAAAGGATGTGTGGATTGTTCTCTTCATCTTCAGACAGGTGGTAGAAAATGTTTGGCTCTTCACTTACCAACAGTCTTATATCTGAGATGACAGTTTTTGTCAGTGCCTGTCATTCAAATATGGCTCGTACCAGATTGTTCTTGCCAAACTGTGGTCTACAAAAGATATTTACAGAAAATAAAAACTACTATGGGCTACTATTTATATGGCAACATAAGGGTGTCAGGAAAAGATATTTACCACAGGTCATTGTGCAACTTTGAGAATACAGGAAACAGAGGTCAAAGAAAATTAGAACTTAAAACAAGGTCAGACTTACCATTAGGTAAACTGAGGTGGCTGCTTTGGTCCTTCTGAAAAGACAAGTGTTGAAAAAATCCCACTATATAATTCATACCTTGAACAGCCACCTGAGAAATCTGAATGATCAGAACCAAATTCAGATTTGGGATACTGCAAGTAACAATGCCTCTGCTCTCCTTCATGGAAACTGAAAATATTTGTGTGGAATTTTACCAAACGTGTAAGCCACACTAGCAGTCAGACATCCTGATGCAGAGAATATCCAGTGTAGCAGAATCCATGTACTGCTCGAGTGTGCTGGCTTTTATGAAAGATTATAAAATATTTGTGATAACATTGAGTTATTTGGATTTTCCTAAGCAGGGAGGCACATCTATGTTTTCATACCAGTAAACAAGCTCCTTTTTTCAGCTACAGCCAATGAAATACCTGGTTTTAAAAATACTGCTTTGTCTTACACAGAGAGGGCAACATCCCAGGATATACGTGAGAGAAAAGGGCAGGTGCTTCTTGAGTGTGTCATAGTCTGTGGCTTCTGACATTTTGGAAGGGATACAGTTTCGTTCATGGGTCACTGCAGCCGTCACTAAAGTGAGAGCAACTTGGCTTGCACCCCAGCCTCACACCTTTTAAGTTGAACTTGGACTGCAATCCATGAAACCATAGTGCATGAACAAAGTGTATGCCAAAAGCAATGAGATAAGGTTCATTTGCCTTCCTTGGCTGAGGAGCATGGGCCAAAGGGACATGCTTTATGAAGACAACCATTTCAATTACAGATTAATTTGGCTGACATCTTTGACCGCTGCAGATCAGTAGGAAAAGCCCTGGCAAGCATTTGCAAATGGATATCCTACTGAATGAGCCAGACGTTGGACCTCAGGGCTAAGTATGGGGAGTGTTCCATTCCTACAGCATCACAGCTATGTGCTCACTTGCTCAAGTGCGGCATCAGCTATTCGTTTTCTCCCGTCCAAATTCTCTTGCAGCCAACGACTTCTCTTGGCTGGGATTTTGCGGGTACAACTCTTTACTTCTACCATTCAGCAGGCCTTTGAAGAACAGACCTTGTGCTGTATTCTGTAGGGTTTTTTATGGCCATGTTTTTAACTGGTTTTAATTTTGTTGATAGTTTGTAATTTTGTATGGGGAAAATTTTTAACTGTTTGTTCTAACCATTGTAAACCACCTTAAATCCTGGGCTAGGAAGAATCTACTATTACAACAGCAATATAACTGGAACAAAGACTTCCAGAAAATCAGCTAGCTAGAGGATCAATTATCCATTGTCAAATGGGCAACAAGGATCTTTCAGCTAGATTTGTTTTGCTTTCAAGTTTTACTTTACAGAACAATCTTTTTTAAAAAATACTTAATGTGCCAACATATTCTAACCATACCCATCATGCAAAGTTTTCATTTTGCAAGGTTATAAAAAGCATCTATCCTCCTTAGCACAAAGTTTTACAGGCTACCAGTATTGGTACAACACTCTTTTGTGTGTTGTGTGTGTTCTACAGGGAACTGTTTGTGTTTCTTTTTGTCAAAACCCTTTGAAAGACCATAGATACAAAAACATAGTTTGTTTTGAGGGAAGGCTCTGCATTCATCTTTAATCGAGACAAATGAAACGACTCCCATACGCTCACACTCTCGTTGAATCTGGGATGTTCATCAGAGAATCTTGTTAGCTTATTATCTTCCCTAGCATCCCTAGAACCTTTTTCTAGCTAGTCTGCATCTTCTTTGCACTGCTTCAGTCAGGAATACAACTCTCCCTTGTTGGTGTTGTGTGCCTTCCAATTGTTTCTGATTTATGGCGACCCTATCACAGGGATTTCAGGAGGTACAGTGTGTGTGATGCACCCAAGGTCACTCAGTGGGTTTCCATGGTTGAGTGAGGAATCCAACCTGGTCTCCAGGGTCATAGTCCAGCGTTCAAACCACTCCATTAGACTGGCTTCCTACAGTTCTCCCTAGTAAAGTCTAAAGGAACCATGTCATTGCCAAAATCTGTCTTCCATGGTTATTTTCCCTGCACTTTTCAGCTTGCTCCTTCTGCCCTCTCATCCTTTGGTGGGGTGTGTGTGTATTAAGTGTTACTATTTTTAATACCCCTTCTCTCTTCTCCCCTTCATCTTCACACTGTTTTAACCTCAAATCCTCTCAGATTTATGAATTTGCTAATTTATTTTTTTCCCACCCCAAATATGCTCTATTAAGTAATTGTTGTTGTTGTTCTGTGGCTTCAAGTCATTTCTGACTTATGGCAACCCTAAGGCAAACCAATCATGTGGTTTTCTTGGCAGGGGGTTTGCCCTTAGCCTCCTTTGAGGCTGAGAAAGTGTGACCTACACAAGGTCATACAGTACATTTCCATGGCCGAGTGGGGGTTTGAACCCTGGTCTTCAAGTGTCCTAGTCCAACACTGAAGCCACTATTTGTCTATTAGTTGTTTGTAATTTGCACATGTCATTTGCCATTTATTAACCTTTACCATAATATTTGCTATTCCTCAATGCAATTATATGGAAGTCACCCTCCATATCCATGGATTTTGTACCCATTAATTAAACCAACCATGGCTTAAAAATATTTTTTAAAAAATAAAACAGCAATTGATTCTGCCATTTTATACAAGGGACACCATGTTAGTACACTACTGTACGTAATGGGACTTGAGCATCCATAAATTTTGGTATCCAGAGGGAGCCCTGGAACCAAACTCTAGCAGGTAGCAATGTCCCACTATATTTTGATTCATGTGTGCAGTAAACTTCCTTTTAGATAGATCTGCATGGATATGGGTTATTAACTCCATTTTGCCTTAGATGCACTACTGCCAAGGTTTCTTACAGGCATGTATACACATGCATGCATGTGTGCTGACAGCATCCCTGGTAACAAGCTTCAGATGTAGGACAGTCCAACTCCGTATCCACTGAACCAGTATCTATGAAAGCATGTGCAGCTTAACAGAGAAAACACATGAACACTTTGGAGCAAGTTGTTTATTAAAATATTATTTTGCTTTCAACCTGCTTCCATTACAAATATATATATATAGATAGATAAACACATATTTTAAAGCAACCATTTTAAATGTTGTAACAGCTAAGCCACAGAATCCATACACTCATTCAACATATGTACACATGCAGTGACTTCACAGACTTCATTTATTGGATACTCCCTTTTAAATGTGCACAAGCCAGCTAGCCATGGTTTTGTCTTCTGAAAGTTGTCTTACCACCAAACAGCAGGAAAGCCTAATAACAAAGATGAGGATTCACTATGCTTTGTCACAAGAACATAAAGCAGAAACCTCATCCTCATCCACTGCTAGTTTACACAGAAAATCAACAGATGGTACCAGCAACTGCAAGTCTCCAACAAACTGGCTCTCCCCTCAAGAGGATAGTGAACACTTTTTTTTTTACATAATTCCTAAGGCAAATCTGCAATACAATGTATAAACAAGTGCACTTCAGTACTTTTACAAGTCAGTTATAATGTGTGAAGCTGTCAAAACACTTTACACATCCAAGAAGGGAAACTGCCCTGCAACAATCATCTCCCTGTGAAGAGGCAGTGGAGCTTCAGAACCCTGTAGACACCAGTGGGAAATCTCTTTCTCCAGTACATTCAAGCAAGGTGATAATATTGTTTGGTAGTGCCAAATCCAGGTGGGTCAAACACATTAGAACTTCTCTAATCCCTCCCCCAGGTCCTCCAAACTCACCCAACATACATTCATGCCTACTAATGCAATATTTTGGTTTCAGAAGTAGAAGAGATTTTAAAAAAAATGTTGATCCTTTTCCTGCCCTCTCTTTGAAGAACTAGACTCCATGATGTCCTCAAAATATCCAGTTGTTTCTTCTAGATTTCCTATCCATTTAGGTCAAAAAATCTTACTAGAAGAGTTATCATTTACTTCTTCAAAAAGCTGAATATTGTGTGAAATGCAGGCAGTTCTTTTGGCACACGATTTTAAAGGGAAAAAAAATTAACAGAAGTAGAATTCTGAATTTAGATTCCAGAGGGTTTAGCTGCCAAGAAACACTTCCAATGGCTTTTTGGAGTTAGCTATCAAGAATGAAACCTGGACAAGTCATTTACCAGAAATTGCTGTTCAGTTTATCTTATGACTAATACATATTAGTTGACTGGAAGAACTTTAGGTGATGGGAGTGAAAAGGCTTCGATACGACTAGAGCTTAGAAAAGTTACTTGTGAGGCTACAACTCTCAGAATTCCGCAGTCAATGTAGCCAGTAATTTTTCCAAGTTCTACTTAGAAAAGTAATTTTTCCAGACTCTAGTGAAGACTGTGTAGATTTTCAACTGTTTCAGTTGTAAATTGGGTATCTGTCTGTGAAATCTTTACCTTCGTCAAATTGTTGTTTCATACTGTTAGTACTCCCTCTTCCCCTAGTTCAGTGCCATAATTCCACAGAGCAGTGTCAGTCAATTGTGGATCACAGAATGATCTTGATGTGTAATGTTATGCAGCCAATAGATCTAGGTATGCAACAAGGTTTCCAGAGGCTAAAAAAGCCAGCTGAAAGGGAGGGCAATGCTTTTTGGTTGGTCATTTGATGACCCAACCAAGTAGGTAATCAGCTGTCCTCACCATGTGCCGAAGGAGTGAACCACTTGACACAGTAGATATATACATATACATTTTAAACATACCATTTACTTCTAAAGAGAAAAAGAGAGAATACATTATACAAACATGTAAAATGTGCATTAAGTAACAACAGAACAATATCAGGGCACTGTTTGCAAACCATTTCATATCTTTCATTACCATAAGGTACATGTCCAAAGGATGCTTCATGAGCAGATGTACAAAACCAAAACTGGAACAATTTACATGATGGTCTGGTCCTGGGCAGTCCAGACGCTAAAACAGCAGCAGTCCACAGTTCACATTGTGATCAGGGTTCACTGATAAGGCTCAGCACTGTTATACAGGGGAGCAAAGTAACTTGATATAGAAATTAGTTTTATTTAGTTTTTACTTCAGGGAAATGCTCAAAGTATTTGCACGAGAATTGAAAAGCAAATGCTTCTAATATTGTAGCTCAGAAACCATTATATTCTACCTAAGGCATCTAGAAAAATGCAGTGGTCCCCCTGGCACATCATGGTGTGTTATGTTCTTAATCCATGGAAGTGTTCCTAACATTCAGATTAATAAAGTTTTACCACAGAATTCCAGTTACAGATTGTTCCCTTCACCCCTAGGTTCCCTTTTAAATAGTATTATGGAGAATGCCCTGAAAAAAAATATGTTACTAGACTTACTGGAACTTTTTGCTTGCCTCCAAAATGTTAACTTTAGATCAAAGTTAGAAGTAACTTTGAATATACTTTGTTCCCTTCCAGTATCAGCTGATGAGAAAAGCAAATGGGTATTCTCAATTTGTTGCCAACTTGAAAGCAAAATGAAACTACCATTTGAAAACTTAAAGCTTAACTGCTGTACTCCTGTCCCCTTCCCCCTATCCCAACAATACCTCTCCCAATTAAAGTTGTGCGTCTAAGACAGTTTTTCAACATATCTGAAATCAGAGTGAAAAATCTAAAACTGAACTGAACAAAAAGTTATTTTTAACAGTTTACAGCATGTTTTAAAGTGGTAATATCTTTGTAGTATTAGCATGTTTTCAAGATTAAATCAACACAAATAATTTACATTGTATTTATCCTGCTGAAGGCACACTATCTGGTCCCCTTTATTAGTGTTGTGCACATAGCTGTCTCTGGTGCCGTAACATATAGCTATACACCAGCCAAAGGTCCCAAAAGCAAGGAAGCAGACACAACCTTCAAACTAAGTGTAAAATCCACTTTAAAAAAAAAAGGAGGGGCATAAAAAGCAGAATACACACAAGTGATACTTTGTTCCATTTGACTGCAGTATGGAGTCTTATCAGCCCAAAGATGAAGATACTTCTCTTCAGAGTTGAGCCAACTTAAAAACCAGAGTTGGGTTACCATTAAATTCTGGAGAATAACTGCAGAGGCCAGAACAATGTATGGCCACTGATGCAGTCTCTTAATCTCCCAGTTGTTAGATCCCCTCTATTTCTTTTTAACCAAGGAAGGAAATACTTATGATGGTGAATGGGAGAGAAAAACAGCACCTTTCTTCTCCTTATTCATTTGCTTCTCTCTTTGCAATACCGTGAAAACTGAGGGCCTGTTTTCCTCTGCCATATATCTCAGCTCCTAATAAAGTACCAAGTGTTGTGTAAAACTTTTGGTACAAATCCCTATACAGATGTCAGCCTGGTGTAAAGAGACACCACTTTGGCTCTGCAAAAACAGGAGGGAATGGAAATTATTGGCTTGAGTTAAGCAGTAACAAACATGTTTGTTAAGAGGCAACAATTAACAGCAGTTTGAGCCCCAAACAGAAATCACTAGCTGCTGGAAGAGAGATGGATAAGACAGTTACATAGATCTACCTACAGATCTACTTTCTGTCTGGTAAGCTCCTACAATACAGCCTGTTCAACACTGTGCTGCAGAAAGCCTCATGCCCATCTTCCACTTGAGGCAAAGCTCCGGCTGAACGAGAAGTTGATCTCAGAATTTTTGTATTTGCCCCATGCTCCAAGCGGCACAACAACAGCGGTACTATTATCTTCTGTTCCATATTGTACAGCCTGGGGAAGAGATTACAAAAGAAAGAGAAGTTTAGCTATTAAACATCACCATTTCAGGCAAGGTTGGGTAGCTGTGGCAAGTCCAGGAGTTAATTTTCTACCTCTGGGATTCTCTGAGAGCCACACATGCTGCAAAAATGCTAAAAACCAAAGAAAATCCAAAGTGGCCAGCAGTCTACTCCTACTTCTGAAAAACTGGGGGGGGGGTAATGTTAAATGGGGGGGTCCAATGCCAAACCCATGCCTGGACATACACTGAAAGGGATGTAGATAATTTAGCTCCACCTAGACTTGTCTTGCCATTGTCTTCTTAAGTATCTTGCCCTCAGAGGGGACATTAATGACTATAACAACTGTTTACAATCTTCTGGTTTCAAAGATGATTTTATAAGAATTGGCTGCATAATCTCTGCTTTTAAAAGGAGTCACTCTTCTTGGTGAAGCAGCAGTAACTGTGTCTTCATACCCACCCCAACCCATCAGTCAATGCTCTAAGGTGAAGGTTGGCACACTCAGATAGTCAAAGAGGGTAATTTTCAGATTGCTGAAGTGAACATGACTTGCATCACTGCCACTCTGGGTACCCAGAAGTGGTATTTCTTGAACTGAAAATAACTTGTTACTTGGGGAGAGGGGAATATTTTATTTTATTCTATACTGTTTTGGAGTGGAGGTTCAAAACAGCATTAGCACACTAAAATTGTGCCCTGAGGTAGTTTTTCAGCCAGAATTTATTTATTTTTTTCAGCTAATTTTTTTTAAAATTGGGGGCTGATATGGGAGAGAAACATATACATTCAGTCCTTTGTTCTTTGCCAGTCCAAGGAGTTGCATATTAACATGCAAGATTTTCAAGAACTGAGGTAACTTGCCAAATCTCAAAGACTTTGTCCATTTCCTCAGCTCATACATGAGACAACAGTCAATGTCACAGTGGAGGACAGGGGGCAGCAAGAATCGTCCATTAGAAGCTTTCATATTGGGCACATATTACTTGAGAATACCAACTATATTTAAAATAGACTTAATTTAGTAAACACAGTCTCATAAATCTATCAGTAAGTGCCTTTATGAATCTGGTGAGCTAGAAATTCAAAAATACAGCTACATGTGACAATATATGTTGTTCAAAATATTCATGTCCCCCAAAATGATTTGAATAAGACCGTTAGCAAGAAGGAATAATACTACTGACTTTCCAGCATTTGCTTTCCAACAGAGAAAAGTGATACCAAATGCTGAGTAGCTGTTATTGTTATTGCTGCTATTATTATTATTATTTATATCCTGTCTCTCTCCCAATAATAAAAGACAAACCGGCTAATATTTAAAAACCAATACAGATTAACAATTATACAAAACTTTGATAAATATATAAATATAAAAAAATATTTTAAAAGCAGTTAAACAATTTCTAAAGTTTAAACATTAAACATTCTTTGGTAGGGAATCTGTGGACAAGAGTAGAAAGAAAGTATAGTGTCTGACCCACACCAGCAAGTTCAATTAGCTAATGAAGCCATTAAATCCAATGCAAAGTTTTCCTACAAGAATAGATGCTTTAGAGGTATCATCAGCCTTCATAAGCATTGAGGAAACTGGTTTTGTCTAATGTCAGTAGTCACACCAATTTATAACAGGATGTTCCATCAGAATCTATAAGGGATTCAAGCAGAGTTGGTTGACCTTGCCCAAAACTGGCCTATGGCAAACTGTATTGTTCCGGGTTTGAGTCAAGCATACCTGTTCAGTAATTACATGAGCTGCTTCAGTGGGATCATGACACTGGTTAACAAAGTCACAGATCTCTTGGCTGTTCACCATGAAGTTGATGCCATCTGTTGTAAGGACCAAGAAGCTGTCATTTGCATGCTGCAACTGAAATAATACAAAAAGTATGCATCCATTACATGGCTGAGGTTTTTTTGAAAAAAAGAACTGTATGTGTTTTACAAATATTCTTTGCAGATATTTTAACATTTCATCCTCTCTTCCCCTTCCCCCACTCCCAATCTTAGTTAACAAGCCAAATATGTAGTATAGTCTATCACTGTAAGCCTAACTCATCTTCAAAGTGTTGACAAATTGGTTGTACATTGTTCTTAACTCGCAACACACTTTCCCAGAAAATCTTTTTTACCAGATGGTGCATTAAATCTAGAGTGCACATGAATAATAAAGAGCTTCCAATTTCTTCACATTTATCCTCTTTGACTTATCATTTTGCTGACTTCATTTTATATGTTAGCTTTTCTAATAATGCTATAGACTATACTCTATCCACTTTTGTCCTGAAAGATCATCTGTTGTTTTTCCATGCATTTATTCTAATCTTCAAGTAGAAATTTGGATTAGTGACAAAACACTTATAAAAATTGACTAACAAGTGAAAGATTTCTCTATTGACTTTGTTGTTGTGCACCTTCACGTCATTTCCAACTTATGGCAAACTAGCAAAAATTATTTGAAAAAATATTAACTGAAATCCAGTTTCTAGGCCCAGCTAGCACAGACCCAGTGAATCAATGAGATCTACATAAATGTTAACATACACAAGTGGATTTAATGGGCCTATTATAGTGAGTACTAGCAACTGTACTGATGTCACTGTGTGTGTGTGTGTGTGTGTGTGTGTGTGTGTTATGTGCCTTCAAGTCACCCGTTGACTTATAGCGACTCCATGAATTCCATAGGGTTTTCTTTGACAACGAACACTCAGAAGTGGAGAGTCGAAGGCTTTCACGGCCAGAATCCATTAGTTCTTGTGGGTTTTTCGGGCTTTGCGACCGTGTTCTGGTTGTATTTTCTCCTGACGTTTTGCCTGCATCTGTTCCTCTGAAGATGCCAGCCACAGATGCAGGCGAAACATCAGGAAAAAATACAACCAGAACACGGTCACAAAGCCCAAAAAACCCACAAGAACCAACTCAGAAGTGGTTTTGCCAGTTCCTTCCTCTGAAGTATAGCCTACAGCTCCTGGTATTTGTCATGAAGAGCTTATATTACAAGAAAAACCTATGGGACTTCCTCTCAGGCCAGGTTTGGCCAAAGCCAACCCTCTCATAAGGCAGAATATCCTTCCTCAGGCAGCCCAGTGAAAGAGGTTTCATCACTGGGATTTTCTACTGCCTCAACAAAGGACTGCCATGTGTACTCCAGAAAGTCCCACCACTCCATCTTTCAAAATGTGGTAAATGTTACTGAACATCACCTGGGACTCACTGAAACAGTCATAATTTAATCTCTTGCTTTGGAGGGGCCTTTAGAGTGGAAGACTGGGCCTGAGAACGCCCACAGAGGGAGAGTCTGGGCAGAAGTTGTCTCTGGAGAGCAGATGGGGCCCAAATGCCTGGCTCTGAGAGGATCACTCCTTAGAGGGGAGGAAGCCAAGGAAATATTAACATATTCAGTTTGCAGATATCAAATTGAAGCCACCATTGATGCCAAACATACAGCAGTTATCTTTGGATTCATAAATATTGTTTTAAAACAGAGGTGAGCAGAGCACAGTCCTCCAGATGTTGCTGAACTCATCTCCCATCAGCCCTAGTTGGCAGGCTAATGATAAGGAATGCCGGGAGCTGCTGTTCAACAACATCTGAAGGGCCACACTTTGTCCACCCCTGTTTTGAAGGAAGGCACAAGAAGAAAACTAACATTGTATAAACCTAGCATTAGAGGACTGCATAGATAACTTTATGGCCATATGCATTTTGCAAGTCATTCCCATTCAACAGAATGTCTTCAGAACACCAGGCATACTCATTAAGTAAAACATACCTTTGTCCAACAGATTGAGACAGAGTGTATTGACATCTATTACCGGTACTTTAAAAATCATAAGGTAGCAAGATCAACATGGGTAGCACAGTATTAAACAAGGACTGTAAGAGGAAATATTGCTGCAATCTAGTACTAATCCAATCCATGCAGTTCCTGCTTTAATATCAATTTCACTCAGCTTTAGGAGTAGAGTAAGGTGGGTGCAGGAGAGAAATACATACAATTACTCACCTGAATCCGTTTAGTCTCTGGTTCTGCTATCACACCATACTTCTTAAGATCCAAGTCTCCTATGCTGCGGGTCATTGCCAACCTGCCATTCACATGAGGCTGTCCCACGCTGTTCCAGGCTACAAAACCACCACATTTCTTGATTCTTCACCCAACAAAAGAAAAAAGAAAAGGATCAAACAATCGCCATGGCCACATACATTTCCTTTTACCAGTTCATGATGAACCAGCTTTCCATAATCATGACAATTTCCAATCAATTAATTCCCAAACAACAGGACTTTGGCTTGGCTTGTAAGATGACTGTTGCCAACAGCCTCTTTTTATATTGCCTGCTTCCAAAAGCAAGACTCCCATCAGAAGGACTGCACAACAGCTGAACATCTGAAAACCACTTTTTCAAAGGATCTGTGCCCTATATTTCCTCAGATTAAAGTAGTTCATCTGATTTATTCAACAGTGGTCCAGAAACATAATGTTCCTATACCATGCTTTCAGATCATCACCAGAGGCTTTGTAGCACAAGTGATATACCAATCTATGCACATCTTCTTCCATGCCAGCAAAGACTTTGTCAAAACCGGGGTCCCTTTTCATGTGAAGAAGCTCTACAGCACTACTGCTGATATGCTCCAAATGTGCAGGAAAATACTGGAGGTGTAGCTAGCAGGCAAACAACCTCCCTCATGTTGTCTATCAACATCTAGAAGAATTTGTTTCCTGGCTGTGATCAAGATCCATGGCTGTGATAACTAGATTCAGAATTGAAGAACAGTCATATAACTTTGGATGTCCTAGTGCAGCAGTTTCAACTTCTCTTACCCATTCCTTTCTTAGACTTGCAGGTCATCTTCCTCTCCAACTTCTTGCTCAGTTATGCCACACAGCAAGGAAGGCAAAGGGTGGACACAGGGCCAGTAAGGAAATGGGCAGAAGAAGCCATGGTTGTGTCCTCTTGTGCTAAAATTTAAAGCTATATGTCTGTCCTGTAGCTTTAAAACTAATAACTGCAATCATGGTTGACCAGGGATTTGAATTCTGCCCTCACAATTCATCAGCTGACATGGTGTTCCTCCCTGGAACCTGATGAGATGCACCTTTTAAAAGAAGAATAAGCCAACAATTGCAGATTTTGATGTTGTACCTTTCCTTCTCATCTTTCCTTTCAGGTGTATGATCAATGGTCAGCTTCATGGCTTTCCCTTTACGACATAAAAGCGCACGGCTATCACCAACACTAGCCACAACCAGCTCGATCCCATCTCGCAGCAGAGCCACAGTTGCTGTAGTCCCAGCATTCAGCAAGGTAGCTATAAATATTACATAAGGGTAGACAGTCAAAGTCTAAGCATCAAAGACAGTTATCACTCTACTTTTCAAGATTTAAACTGTGTCTACTGTATAATGATGGCTATAAAGCATGAACTAAAGATATAAAGACAGAAGACAGATAGACATGCACAGAAAGGAGATTTTTTTAAAAATACAACATGGCTCCATGCAAGGGGTTGTTTAAGGAAGCTAAGTCTATGGCAAATTGCTTCTGTTTTTCTGCTAGAAAAAAAAGGCAGGCTAGATACAGAGCAACCATTTAGACACCAGCTGAAGACCAAAGAAATTTTATGAAGTGGCACTGAACTACTATGGCACCTCCTTCAGTGGAGTTATGGGTTAGGATTGAGGTAGGAAAGATTTCTTCATTATGTCCTCCACCTCACTAATGAAGCTACTCTATTACTTTCTATTTCACTATATACTGAAATATCCTAAAGGCATGAGATCCTTTCAGATCTTGGAAGCTAAGCAAGATCAACCCTGGTTGGTACTTCGATGAGAGACTGCCAACAAATACCTAGTAATGTAGGCAAACAAGACTTCAACTCACAGGGAAAACCCTAACAGGTATTTTGTCTGAGCCTTTTGCGGGGGAGGCCCAGAGTTCTGATTCGGTGCCTACTTCAGACTACTGAATATTGATGATTTATGTCCAGAGGAAATGAGTCAGAGACTTGGTTGGGAGAGGAGCTAGCAGTCACTAGCTCTCTACATAGCTGCAGCCCTAGTCCCTACAGCTTGACATACAGGGGTAAGGCCAACAGGCATTTTGCAGGAGCAGCCCAGAATTCTGTTTCAGAGCTTACTTAAGACTATTGAATATGGATGGTGAAGGGGCTGCTGCAATTACCTGCAAGAGCTGTGGTACATGCTTGTGTTCTTGTTGAAGGATGTAGGTAGCTACACCTGAAGAAAGTGCCCTGTTAGAACAGAAGGTCCAGCAAACTGAAGGCCATGTATCTACTCTTCAGCATATTAGGCAGCATGACATTTTCTTGGACAGCGTGGGGCAGACTGTCTTGGATGAGGAACATACAGTGCATGTCTCTGAGGAAGTGGTCATCTCTCAAATACATGAGGCAGACATTTGGAGGAATGTGGCACAGAGAAGTAGAAAGACCAGGGATCATTCTGTGAGTTTGAAGGCATAGAATCAATTCAAAGCTCTCTCCCTTATCAGTGATGACAAGGAACCAGAACAAGAGCAACAGTGTCAGTCCTTAGAGAACACGTAAATGATCGTGGGAAAATTCAGCATATCTGTAGAGGAGACATGTTGTGGGCGTAGGGGAATCCCTGCTGAGGGGAACAGAAGCAGTTGTTCGTGGGCCTGACAAGAGGTATTGAGAGGTGTGCTGTCTCCTTGGGGGCAAAAATCCATGATGTAAGGGAGTAGCTGACAAGACACATCAAGCCCACTAACTGTTACCACTTCCTTTTGGTTCACAGGGGAACCAACGACACTGCAAGAGATCACAAGGGATTACAAGGCTCTGGATAGGAAGCTGGAAGACACTGATGCATAGATTGTCATTTTGTCTCTCCTCCCAGTTGAAGGACATGGCCCAGGAAGGGAGAGAAGAAAAAAGGAGGTGAACAACTTGCAACTATCGTCATAATTGTTGGAAGTCAAAATCTGCCAAGATTGTAAGGTCTGACAAATTCCTCAATTGCCTTGCAGATAATTTCATCGCCAAGAAGGTGGAAGCGACAATCCTAACAAACAAAGATGACTTCGTTCATAAGAGCTGTTTGACAGTGGAGTATACTGCCTTGGAGTGCGGTGGAATCTCCTTCTTTGGAGGTTTTTAAATGGACCAGATGACCACTTATCAGGAGTGCTTTCATTGTGTATTCCTGCATGGCAAGGGGATGGACTCAATGACCTTTGTGGTCTCTTCCAACTCTGTGATTCTAGGTTATATTTCAGAGAAAGGAACTGGCAAAACCAGCTCTGAATATTCCTTGCTTAAGAAAAAGAAAAACCCTATGGAATTAATGGGGTTGCTATAAGTTGATAGGTGATTTGAAGGCACATACACAGATACACAGAGAGACAGTGTGGAGCTTTGGACTACAAGTTAGGTTTCGGTCTCTGCTTGGTCATGGAAACCCACTGCGTGACCTTAAACAAGTCCCACTCTCTCAGCCTCAGAGGGAAGCAAAGGCAAACCCTTGAACAAAACTTGCCAAAAATAAATAAACAAATAAATAAATAAACAAACCCACCCATGAGAGGTTTGCCTTAATAAATTGCCACAAGTTGGAAATGACTTGAAGGCACACAGCAACAACACATATATAAATTAGTGTTGAAATGGTGGGAAGATTACATCTTTATGTTAACAAGCACATTGTATTTTCAGTTCCAGTTGTCACTTCAGACTATTCTTTCCAAAGACATGAATCCAATATATGAACACTCATGAGACACATGAACTCCCTTTTTCCAGACCTAGAGTAGGCACTTCTGCACTATTGGCAAGAACAGGTGAAGCTGGCTGGAAATTTTGTTAGTTCATATGTCTGTTCCCAAAGTTCCTTGGTAACTGTTATTTTCTGAAATTCTCAGAAAACATCTCATGCATGTTTACTCAGAAATAAATCCTACTCAGAAGTAAGGGTGTATAGGAATGTAACCCTTTAGTGCTACTCAGAATCCCCAGTGAATCTTATGGGACTTACTTCTAGGTAAGTGTATGTCTGGCTACTGCCCAAGTCTTTTCAAAAATATATGGTCTAGTCCATAAGCTGACATAAGGAAGACCTACCAATGAAGGGACAACTTAGTTGGGCACTGAGTGGCACATTTTCCATTCCAGAGCAACAATACTCAAGAATCCATTGTCCTGGTTAATATTAATGGGACCAAGAGATATATGTGGGTTAAAAAATGCATGAAGCCTTGTTGTAGAGTGAAAACTTATCATAGACTGAAGGGTTAGACAAGAAAGGAAGAACAGCTATAATAGGCAATGTTATCATGGTTTAAAACAGGTATTCATACTGCACAGAGCATAGTAATGGCTCTTAAACCACTGCTGTTAGAATTGTTTCCCTTTAAAGATTGTCCATAAATGTGCTCGCTTCGGCAGCACATACACTAAAGATTGTTCATAAATATCCATATAAATGAACTTTCTTTCTTCCCTTGTTGCTAATTTTGCATATTCAGAAAATTATTACAGGATAAGTGTTACTACTTTATAACAGAGATATCATAATGCCATTTATGCTTGTGTGGAAATAAAACCCACTACATTGGGTAGGTCTTATGTCCACATTAAGCATTCAAAGAATAGCAGCCTTAGTTTAATTCTGATGATATACAGAAGATTAAAGTACTTATACATTCCAGTCCATGGGTTTAAATAGAGGTGCGGAAAAAGGAGAGGTAAGGATATATTTGAGGTAGTCAGCTTGAACCCATATTATTATCACCAGTAAAATACCTGTTTTTAACCAGTAAGTGAATAAAACATACCAAATTGTTGAGAAAGTTTTTGCCTTCTCCCCATCCCTTCTAAAAATTAAAGCCAAATCATGAGACAACCTCTAGCCCTCCCAAATTCATTCCTTGCTTTTGGAACTGCAACAACATCCAGAAGATAATGCCGTGACACCTAGCACAAAGAACACTGCTGGTGGACTTACTGAATCCATGGATATTTCATTTCCAGCCTTGCCAAGTGAAAGAATAAGGAGCTCTTCGGACATTATTTGGCAGTGGAAATCTCTGTGTGCTCAGAATATGTGAAGACTGTTGACAAAGCAAAGGCTGATCTTCATATGCTAGACAGAGATTAAGCATCTCAGGTCTCTGTTGCAAGGGATAGTTATTCTTCAAATGTTTTGGCATGCCATTCTGTATCTACTGTAGTTATGTAGGACCATCCTAAGGTACTGAGGCCATTTCCACAGCCTTATATCCCTGTCATCCAGTGTTGGAAAAGTGGTGATACAGGGAGAGACTTTTCAGTGGTAGCAGTGACTTTGCAGATTTGCTCCCCAGTCAAGCTGCCCCATCTTTTCCAGTGAAAACAATCTGATTTCAGAGAGCACTCAAAATCACTAAAGCAGAGTTTCTCATCCAGCCATGGAACTCTAAGGTTCCACAAGATGTCACTGGAAGTTCCACAAGAGACTGTGATTGAAAAAAAAAAATTGAGCTGTAGATATAATTTTTATGCAAGGGTTCCCTAAGAGCTGACAATTATTTCAAGGGTTCCTCTAGAGCAAAAGGACTTATCTAAAGTCTTGTCTTTCTGAATAGCAGCTGTGACCATTTTTAATAATTATTTCCCCCACTCATTGACAGTATTGTTCTGAACTAGATAGTATATTCTTAAATCAGTCAAAAACTGGAAGAAGTATTTTTCATACATCAAATATTAATATGCAATGAGAGCTGCTCCTATGTCCTTGGTCATACTAACTGAAGTCAGTGCAACCTACACCATGAAGCCAGTAATTATAGTCACTTTTAGTATGGGAAAAGTCTTCATTACAGACCCTTTAAGCACAGTGGGATATACCATTGGATTTATACATCAGTCATTTGCAAGCCCTACAGGAGTGATGAGGAGAAGCAAAGCAGTGATGATTAGTGGATTAGATTGCAGTTCCAAAATCAAGGAAGGGCACTGTTCATGTCACTTGCACCTTGTTCCAATTTTTTTAGCAGCATAAAAAAATCAGCTGAGAACTGAAATTGTTTAACATTTTTTAAAAATAGCATTTGCTGTTTCCTAGATAGCATCACTATAGAAATTTATCATCTAGAAGTCTTTCAACAGGTATCTTAACACTCACTGGACATTTTTAGAGCATGTCATCTCAACTAATTGACAAAGTAGATGTGGGAACCTTCCAGTAGTCCAGGCTAGGAACCCGCCAGACTCCTTCACCTGTGACCACCTTAAGCAGATCTCTCTTTCCACTGAAGCCCAGCATAAAGACTCCCGGGCCTCCAATTCTAGAGCTGTTGGTCGGGTACAGTGTCTGCCATAAATAACATGTACATAGAGGCAAATAGGAAAAATTCACCCAGGAATTTAGCTCAAAATAAAGAAAGAGAGAAAACCTGTAACACTTGGGAAGGTGAGAGCTGCAAAAGAGAGGGAAGCATATATTAAGAGTTTGAGTGCTCTGCTTAGAGAGGAGTTTGAGTGCTCTGCTTAGAGTAATGGGAATTCTAACTTCCTACCGATTTTTGTCAATTGATATGCACACTTTCTGGTGAAAGATTATCAAGATAATTTGGAAACACAGTGCTCTGATAGACATTTAAGGGAATCATTTCATTTTGGGATTAGAACATCCTAAAAAGCAAAAAAGAGGCTTTATTATTTGTATATTTGACTTTTTAAATTATTCTCAATCGCCCAATAATTACTGAATTTCACTTCTTGCTTTTGTTTGAGCAAAAAGCCACTCAAATTATTTGATGAAAAAATCCTGCCATTTACACTGGACAAAGCTGGTGACTTTCAAAGGCACTCTTGCCAGTGTGAGCAAGTGAGTATAGGACTGAAGGACAAACTGCTCCCATAGTTTATATGAACAAGACACTGGGAATTTACTCACATAGTCTTCCTAAGGTGACTGAGACATGGGCAAGGCACAATTCTTGTTTGTGCCAGTATAGCTTGTGCAAGAAGTATTATGCCCAATGGCTCAGGAAAATGTGTAGGAAACCTCAGACTTTGTTGCCGCAATTACAGATTTCTTAAAAAAAAACCACCCTAAAGGCATATTTCTGCAGCTCTCTCACTTCTTCAGTGTTGCAGGTTAACATATTTAAGCTTAAAAATCATGGTTCTGACTGGCAATTTCAACTAGGTAATAAAAATAATTCCATACCTTATTACTGACACTAGTTCACTATTTAACCTAATAAACAAAATTCTAGAATGTGCAAAATGACATATCAAACTACAGTTCCTGAGTGTAGGTGGATATTGAGACTGTAGAAGCTTTTGTTTACAATAATGCAAAGGAGCATGTTAACTGATGGGGTCTGTATAAATTCTTCCCATACCATTGCAGAGTGTTTTTATTGGATCAAGAGGCTGAATAACCACACCCCTACTCATCAATGAAATGTAGATGCAATGTTTGTCATTCAAAGGATTTTTGTTTTGTTTTCCTGATGATCTTCATCATGGATAGAGCATTTGCCATTTTATCTTCCAGTTACGTAATGAGGCTCAAGAACAGACAGCTCAAACAACGATTCAGTTTATTTGGAATTGGACAGAGGGCAGTGCCAGCCAATTTAATTAGGGAAGTTGTTTCATTATGTATTTCTGGTCCATTTTTACCAGCAGTCTGTCTCATCAGGATTAGCTAACTAATTGTTTTGGGTTTTCTTAAAAGGCCAATGGAAGCAAAGGATTAAGATGAGTGTATCTGTAATAAAAGGCAGTTTCATCTGTTCCCTTTTCATTGGGACTTGCTTCCAAGTAACTGTGTAGCAGGGATGTGAAACCTTTGAATCTCTGGCTGTTTTGGATTTCAACTCCTATAGTCCTTTCTTGCTGACCAGAATTCTAAATCTTCTGGAGAGCTAAAAATTCTCCCTCGTGATATGTCATATTATAACCATGGAGCCCAATCCTAAACATGTTTACCCATAACTAAACACTGGATTAATTGTGGCTTGATTAAACCCAAATTAAACATGGATAATCTTAAAGAATGCAATTACTCCACTGGTGCCAAGTCTTTCATCTGTGGCACATACTTTTAGAGATGAGACTAAGCACCAAATGTCATGGACCAGGATACTAAGCTAATTTTACTTTTTGATTATAGTTGCTTTTACACTGAACACATGTACCATTGAGAATGGCAGTCAAGAACAACCATCTTCTTCCAAAATAAACATGGATTTCCCCATCAAAAATTCACCAAATGAAGTTGTTACAATTAATAACTGTTCCATTTAAAAGCTATTCTAACTTTTACATGCGGAGTAGATTAGGCATTGGGCTTGCATGCATGTTATATTTTATGAGAAAGCAGATGCAAAGAACCACAAAGATGAGTATATCAAGCTGTCTTGTACCATCTAAATCATTTTTGTCTACACTAATCTGCAGTAGGTCTCTAGATTCAGAGAAGATCCAGAGAAGGATCTTAACCAGAAAAAAACAGGGATTGTACCTGGAAACTTCAACTTGCAAAGTGTATACTCTAGCTACAGCCCTAGTATGTACACTGAGCTACAGTTAGGTTGCTTCCTTCAGTGTAAATCAGATGCCTAAGACATATTTCACACACACTGAGGGAAGCAAACAGATGCTGTTCAGATATTTTGGAGCAGAGCCTCCATAATCCATTACCATCAGCCATATGGGCTGGTATTTATGGGAATTGTAGGCCAAAACAAATGAACAGCGCCAGGTTGTTTACTCCTAAATTTATATGCCTAAAACTGAAAGTAAATTCCATTAAATTTGTTGAGCATTATCTCTATATTATGTGTAGCTTGACACTTTAATGTACATGCTGGCCAAACCCTTTAAAAACTTTATTAAAGATTTATCAACAGTCACTCTACGAATAATATACTTTAAAAAAATCCAGTTCTTCCAAATACAGAATAACCTTCTATACTTCAGCCATTTTAAGATAACATGGTTGCATCTACTTGATAGTAACTTCAGAATATTTTACAGCAATCATTTTCCCGAAAATTCAACCCCATACCAGTGCATCTTTTCATATTATTTCAAATTAGATCTCTTAATATTGTTTTCAGTAACCTGCTGATTTTTATAAAACAGCTTTTAGCAAGTCCTCATATATTAAAGTGGCTCCCACCACCACCACTGCTCCTCTAACACAGTTTACTTACCATTGGCAGACAATTCAGCATGTCTCTGATATGCTTTGTCTATTTCTAAAAAAGCTCTGATTAATACTAGTTCCATATTCTGTTCCTCAGTGAGAAATTCTCTAGAGAGAGAGAGAGAAGAAAAAAGAAGTGACAATACTGGACTGAGTATTTTTTAAAAGTTGAACAATTGATTGTTTAATACATTTATTATACCTTTCAATATTTGTTATACATTTATGTATCTTTTTTAATACTTACATCCTGAATGTTTTTGTGAGTTAGATCTTATATCCCTTCTTTTGTTGTTCTTTGCTCTAAAAATCTCCAGTTCTTAAAAGTTTACTTTTTAAGGCAATTCAAAGACAATACTATGTACTTAGTTTGGAACTATTGACTATTTGGATATAATGGTTAACTTATTTTGACTTTATACACCTTATGCAGCTATACACAAAAATACTGCATTGTTGTTTTCTGTCAAGTCACTTCTAACTTATGGCAACCCTAGGGCAAACCTATCACAGGGTTTTTCTAGGCATACCTAATAATAAAAAGAACAAATAGGTCTTACACAACTTCAACCACCAGGAGTGAGGACCTGAAATTATTTGTACCTGAAATTAATAGCAAGACATTGTTTTGTGGTTTTAATGGCCATTTCCGCATTACACAGTTATAGTGTTATAGTGCTATTCTTCCACTTTTAACATCCTGTGGAATTCTGGGGTTTGTAGTTTACTAAGGCAAAGATGCCCCTCCCTAAACTGCAATTCCCCGGATTCCATAGGATGTTGAAAGTGGAGTAATAGCACTATAACAGTGTAGTGCAGAAATCGCCAATGACATGGAGATGGAATCATACAGTTCCCATAGTAGTGGGAACAAGACAATGGTACCCCTCTGAAATCTAATGCTAAAGAAATGTCATCATATTACTTCATGGTAAGGACAATTTTGAAAAGGGAGTTACAAAAATTGTGGTTCATTAGGGCACTGCTATTAAGAACACTTGTGATTCTTAGGAATCACAATGGGATACAATGATCTTAGGAACCACAGCAGGATAAAGCGAAATATGCTATCATAGTAATATATAACTTCAGTCCAGTTGTATGCAACCCCATAGTGAACTAGCTTTTGATAAAGGGTCTATTTTAGTGCCTTCCTTTCTGTCTCCAAATCAAACGCAAATTCTTCCAGTATTAAACTGAACGTTTGCCCAAGATCCGCCCACTCTGACATTATAGCACTGGCAACCTGATTTTGGCTGACATGCTACTGACCCCTGCCTACCTATGACCACCTAAATTAAAGGCAGTAGTCTAGAAATTTATTTGGGTTCCTGGGGCCAGTCAAACAACAACTGAATGAGATCATACTGAGGCCACAGTCTGAACCATGTTATCACCTCCTTCCCCCATAAAAGAGCTGAACAGAAGGCCAGCAAATCAATACACTTACCGGATATATTTTTGCATGTAATTATTGCAGAAGTCAGCAACTGCCACCCCACCATGCCCATCATAAACTGCAAAATACAGGACATCATCAGTCAGCTGAGCATAATCAAAGCGATCTTCATTTTCTTTTCGCTTCCCAATATGGCTGGCACTGCCCACATTTGATAGGCTGACCTTCGGGATTAGCTTTCCATATTTTATGCTTGGTGGGAGAAGGATGGGCTCATCAATGCGGTTGTCCCAGATACCAAATGAATCCCAAGTGGCAGGACGGCCACTACCATCCAGGTCAAAACGGGAGGTTCTGCGTTCAGTTGTAGAACTCTGGCATACAACTGTCAGACACTTGTCGTCTTGCAAAAGACGAGCTGTTAGCAGTGCTCTCCTTGCTTGTTGGCCTCCGGTTCTAACCAGATTTATTAAAGCAGCAGTTGACATAACTTGGTTCCAAAGATGTTGATGGAGAATGAAACAATGGGGAGTAGGTCTTCTAATGTCCCAAAACTAAAAGATCTGGTCAAAAAAGGAGAGAAAACAACCACAACATGAAGTTGGTACATAATTACTGAAGATGCAGTTTCAGATAGTATTTTATCTCATGTTCAGCTGAACTTGCCAAACTGAATTTTAGCTGAATATGAGCTATCAAAGTCGTAACAACTGCAAAAGAGGCAAACATCATTTTAGGCTGCCTTAGAACCATAGTTTCCAAGACATGTAATAGTTTCACTTCATTTTACACTAGTCGGTCCTCTTCTGAATTATGTTCTGTTCTGGATACTGTACTTTAAGAAAGCTGCAGAAAATTCTAGAACGAGGAATGACAATCAGATGTACAGCAATGAGATTCTGACAAATAGTTGAATGACATAAATGTTTAGTCATGGAGAAAAGGCGGCATATACATAACTCAGACCCAGTTGGTCAACTTTAGTTTGACTGTATCCATGGGCAATAAAATTGCTTTAGCACCAACATCATAGATTAAATAAGATACAAATTTGGAAAAATTAAGAATATTGGTTGCCTTCACTTATCAGTCAAAATCCCCACTTTAGTTAAACTGTGCAGTTCAGAGAACATAACTTCATACAGGGACCAATGCTAGGTTCTGTTCTCAGCTTAATGCCTACAACACTTTTCAAAAGTGTCCACAGCATTTAGTTTCTATTACCTCAGTGACCTTGCAGTCCTTTAAAGTACAGATTATCTCCATAATGTACAACTTGCAAAGACTGGAGAGGGGAAACAAGATGTTTTGGGTAAGGCAATATGTGAATCTACGGCTTTCAAGCTCAAGTTGTTAACCACGGCATTACACTAACTTTCACTAAGTATGGATCTAGGAGGCCTTGATAAAACGGGAACATCAGCAGCAGTTAAAAAAAAAAAAACATGGTATACTGCATCATATCGTATTGCTTTGCTTATACAACAACTTTTTCCCAAACCTGAAATTCGAGGTGGTTTACAAGATAAAAAGAAACACAAGTAAAAACACAAGTATATAAAAACATTAAAAATGTTCAAAATTGGATTTAGTTGCCTGTAGAAGTAAAACCATTTAAAATATATCCATTTAATAGCAAAGGAGAAAAGTAAGACAGCACACTAAGAAAATATGTTTCTTAGTAAAACAGTCAGTTCCTGAAATTCTGCTGGAATAAGGTCTTTACCTTCACAAGATAGGAGGTGAATGCGTGGTGTACAGCAATGCTTCTTAGGATACACAAGATAAGGGAACAGCAGTTTTTTCCCCAAATGTGCCAGGGACCAGTAACATATTCATGCCCATTGGCTACAATTGTTCCTTTCTTGCCTGGAAACTTGATATGGACCAGTAGCCAATGGATTGCAGACAACCAGTGATCCATGGACCACCACATATCCACACTGAAGAGAACAGAATGTTCAACCTGGGTCCCAATTATTGCTGAGCTATGAAACTTGCTAGGTGATCTTAAGCAAGTCATAGAGGGTAGGAGTTTAGAGATCCCACATACTTCGAAAGAACACATGGAGAGGTTATGCAGGATAGCCTCACACCCCATTCATATAGACAGAAGCTACATTTCTTGAAAATTTGGCCTGAGTGTAAAGGGGCCTTAGGTGTATGTACACAGAGCTCCTCAACTTTGGGTCAGGGTCCTCTTTCACATGAAGATTCTCTATACATGTAAGTATTTGTATAGAAGTAGAAGAATAAAAATGCTTTCAGTAAAACACAATTAATGTACAGACACTTCTTACATCTTCTAGCCCGTAGACAGCAATGATAGATGCTCCCTCATGTGTCTTCACAGCCTCTTTCATGTGTTCTTTCAACATGGAGGGGAAGATATTTCTCTCAGTTCTACCTCTCAGGGTTTGTTGTTGCTGTGTGTGTTTCTGACTTACGGCAACCCTAAGGCTGAGAGTGTGTCATGCGTCCAAGGTCACCCAGTGGGTTTTCATGGCGGTGTAGGGAACTAAATTCTGGCCTCCAGGGTTATAGACAATGCTCAAACCACTATGCCACACTGGCTCTCTAAAAATGCAGAGGGGAGGCAGAATCTGTCCTAAGGTCCTCAGAGAACAGATGGAACGGATGATAATTACAGTCATTAACCGGCATGCCTATGAAGATACTGAAAGCAAAATTTTGAGAAAATTACTTTTTGGACTATAACTCTCATAGTTCCAGATGCCATGCCAGATGGGAGATTCCAGGAATTTGTGGTCCAAAAAGGCAAGTTTTCCAAGCTTTGGGAAGAACGAGCAGTGAGGTTTATTGTACACTAGACATAAGACATGAGTAAGTAAACTAAGGAATGGTAGAGCCAGTGTTGTTGTTGTTTCAGTGTTTCCAAAAGATAAAAGACTGGCAAGGCGGACAGGTCACCACATACCACACACAACTGAAAAGCACACACTGTACCCTCAGATATTCTTTCTCTCACTGTCAGTCACATGAGTTATAGGAAACCTCATGTGGGAGCAGCTATTTGGGAGCAAATGGAACAGGAGAGAGCTGGAATGTTACCATGGGGAAGGGAGAGAATGCAGGGGAGGGACAGCCATGCTAGTTAGGAACCAGTTGGGGAGAAACCAATGGAAACGTAATGGGAAGGTTGAGTGAAGCTGGAAGCTATATGCTGTAACTGTACTTTAAGCATATAAATTATTCATAGTCTGGGCTGAACCACTTCAGACTGCAGATGAAGGCTTATATGATTAAATGTTACTCACAAGTCCTTGCACACTAAAAACAAAGATGTGAGGGGAGAAATAAATTCAGTATGTGTGGGTGATCTTTATGTGGAAGTAAGCATGTGAACCCCTACATACAATCTAACGTGGTCCAGATCAAACACAAGTTTACATTGTAAGAATTAAGCCTGGAGGTATTAGAATTCCATTATTCATATAAGAGTCTGTTTTCTTCTCTCAGGCCATTTCTGCAGTAGACTGTTATGGTGCTATTATTCCACTTTCAACATCTGATGGAATCCTGGAGTTTGCAGTTTAGGGAGGGGCACTTAGAA
The DNA here is from genome assembly GCA_948474755.1 of Ctenosaura bakeri. Lineage (NCBI taxonomy): Eukaryota > Metazoa > Chordata > Lepidosauria > Squamata > Iguanidae > Ctenosaura > Ctenosaura bakeri. The sequence continues at coordinate 100,088 of CAOLHI010004594.1, forward strand.
TTCTCAGCCAGACAACTTTTTGGCCTCAGTAAAATACAAACCCTAGAATTCCACAGGATGTTGAAAGTGGAATAGCAGCACTATAACAGTATAGTGTGGAAATGGCCCCACACTCCTCTATATGTGGCACTTTGGACTCATACCTTACATATATTAGCTGGATTCTACAGCTAGCATTTGGGTCATCCTTGTTTAAGTTATAAAACCACCACAGCAGCCTTTAATTATTTGGCTTTTCTCTGACAATACAGCAGTCCCTCCTTATGTGCAGCTGATACATTCCAAAATCCCTGGGGATACCTGAAACCATAGATAATGCCGAACCCTGTAATACAGAGTACACTCTGAATCTAGAAGGCTACTTCTGGTGACACCAGAGCTGTTTTCTGTGGTGGTACTGGGGAAGGGGTGGTTGGAATGGGGGGTGGGTGAAGTGAATATGGAAGCCTCAAAGCAGGTAACTAGAACTTTCCAATTTGATATTTTCAGACCATGGTTGACTGCAAGGAACTGAAACCATGCAATGTGAAACCTTGGTAAGAGTTACACAAGAGAAAGAAGGCAAAAGGTGTACAGCATAGAGCCTCGGTGGATGAGCAGCAAAATATCAAGACACAGTATGTGAATAAGTAGGGCATTAAACATGAACACTCCATAATAGAGGAGTGCACTCCGTTGTTACTAAGCCAGTGCTTAAATACAAGGCTGACCTTATCTAGAAGTGCTAAGATTTATATTTATAGCAACTGTAGTCACAGTGGTTTCATAAATACAACTGGGATGCAAAAAGAACACCCTAATCAGTCTACACACACGTTTATATCTACCAACATATATATAAAAACAAAGTTACTTTTGTCTTATTTCAAGAGAAAATTTACCCTTCCTTTATGGTCCCAACCTCCAGTGGAATTTTCCTCTGGCTGAAGAAAATACTTAAAGCTGTGCATAGACAACTACGCCTGAAGGCTTGAGCGGAAGATTTTTTCTTTTCTTTTACACAACACAAGCAGAGATGAAGAAATTGGAGCAATGACCTTGCTTTACTGTTTGCCAAAAAGCTATCAAGCATTACAAATGGAAATTCTTTGGAACGTGGAAGACAGCTATGCATTCCATGAGCAGACAATTAGAACCACCCCCTCTAAGGTCCAGAAACACTAAACTACTTAGAAAAGCAGAGGGGAGGATATATAATTCCCATGCTAAAAGCTCTATTTCTCATGGAGGGTGTGAAGGCACCAAAATTACAACCTTTTTGTTCTCTCCTCCCCATTATCCAAAATCACTGCACATTTCAGCTAAAGCTGGATTAACTGTCTGAGGAATTTCCAGAGAAATACTTGGTACAAATAATTTCTTCACCCACATCATTTAATTATCCACTGTTCTCCAACATTTACAAAGACAAAAAAGTAGGCTTCAGCATGTCTCAATACCCAGAAAGCCAGGAAGCTATTTATAGTCCTAAGCTTCTGTTCTTCAAGAACACACCTACATGTACAATTCAAAACATCATATATACCTAAAGCTAGGAACCTACAGAACCGTTTCTCCATAAGGCTCTTGAATCACAGAAGCAAATCCAGGCTGCCTTTGTACAGGATTTCTGTACATACAGTTGGCTCTCCACATTAGCTAGGATTAAGGACACAGGACCCTTGCGAAAGTGAAAAATTGCAAATATCAAAATGTGTCTGTGGGAAAAGGACTGAGGCATGGGTGGAGACAGTGGGCACCTAGTCCAAACCAGGTCAGGGAAAGGAGAGTGTTGGCATGGTGGCCTATACTTTCTCTCTCTTGCCCATTTCCTTCCTTTCATATGAGGGGACATGGAGAAAATGTTTGATGAAGGAGGAGGAGGAGGAGGAGGACTGGAGTCATGTTTTTAAAGGGCTGCACGGCCTGATCAGAGCTGTCAAGAGGGAAGGTTCTCTTGAAGAAAAAGCACCTGGGGTGTGGTGGGGCAAGGAATGGAGAAACTTGAAAATAATCAAATCTGTGAAAGTCAAACCTGCAAATGTGGGGTGCCAACTGTAGTTAGAAAAATCAGTTTCCTGCAGATATGTTGCTTGTATTTGTACTTGTGCAAGGAAGTCAACAAGAGAAAAGTGTAACATTGTCTCCTGCACTGTAGTTAACGTCAACCCTTCAACATTTTGTTGTTACTTGCAATTAAATCAGCTTTGATTTATGACAACCCTATGAATAAGAGAACTCCAATGAACCTCAGCCTTCCATCCTTCCACAGGTTGGTAAAATGAGTACCCAGCTTGTTGGGGGCAATTAGCTAAAACACATTGTAAACTGCTTAGAGAGCACTTAGCTGATAAGCGGTACAGAAATACATGCTATTTGTAATGTATAATGTATATCATGTTGTTCGCCGCCTCAATCCGTGTGGAGAGGTGGGATACAAATAAATAAATATTATTATTATTATTGCTAACAGCCACAGTGGTCAGCTAGATGCCTGTGGGAAACCCATTGTGGGAGTACAGTAGCACTCATATCATCAGCAACTGATATTTAGAGGTGTACTGCTTCTGACAATGACAGTAAATACAGCTGTCATGGCTAGTAACCATCAATAGCTTCATCTGCCATTATTTGCTAATTTTCCTTTTAAAGTTGCTCAAGTCACTACATTTTGTAGTAGGAAAGCATAAATGTTCTGTGAGAAACAGTACTTTCTTGTATGTGCCATGAATCTCTCACCATTCAATCTCACTAGATGATTCCGGTCAAATATTACAGGAGCAGAAAACATCCCAAACTACTTTTTCTACACTAAGCACAATTTTATACACCTTCATCCTGCCTGCCTTCATAACATTTTGGCTGTTTCCAAGAGATTCTGCATGACCACATATGGGAGAAAGAGATGGGTTTGTGAATTCTCCCTTGACCTACATTCTGTAAAGTCCTACAAGCAAGAGATAGGAAGTACTCATCTAATATAGCCCTTAGGTAATATAATCAAGGGTGACCCAAATTAAAAGTGCCGCAAGCTATCTGGAAAAAAAAAACCCTGAACTTTGACATTGTTGTTCAGGAATAATCAAGTCAAGATCTATGACCTGAAAAATCTCTGTCTTTTATCAGTGGCATCTACTGCACTCCTGTTTTCTTCACTACTACCAAGCAAATCTGTGGTCCTGCAGTGCTACCTTTTTTTTACTGGTCTTGTAGCATTCAGAAGACACATGTGAACCACAGCTAGCTGTATGTGATTAGCATGCTCCTCTCTTCAACTATTTATTCAAATGCTTATATTAATGAATACCATTGATACAGGACTACAAACTGTGCATACCACTGTGTTGTGGGGTCAGAACACTGAACAAGGAATACAGAGAACTGGATTCAATTCCCTGCTCAGCTATGAAGCTTGCTGTTTTAAACCACTCACTCTCTTTCTCCATCTCCCTCCTCAAAATTACTTCACAGGGTTGTTTCATGAAGAAAATGAGGATGAAGGAAAATTGTGTATAAGTTATGCCAAGGAAAGGTGGGATAAAAATATCAGAAGGAAGTTGTTGCTGCTGCTGCTACTGTGTGCCCTCAAATCATTTCTGACTTATGGCAGTCCTAAAGCAAACCTATCATAGGGTTTTCTGGAGACCCAGAGTATGTGACATGCCCAAGGTCATCCAGTGGATTTCCATGGCTGAGCAGGAAACTGAACCCTGGTTTCCAGGGTTGTAGTCCAATTCTCAAACTGCTACACCATGATGGCTCTCAGAAATAAATTAAATACAGTATAACCTGTCCATCTCAGCTAATTCATTGATCTTTTGCATACAGCAGCTATGTGACATTTCTTATCAGTACAATGCCAAGACTCCTACTGGAGAAAGAATAATTATTTGAGCAGCAAACAAATATGGCACCTTCCAGCAGGAGGAGAAAATGGAACCCATAGAATTTGCAAATCACTTTCACAGCTTCCCACTGAGAACAATCCAAAGACAATGCAAAGGACAAAATGATGCTCCCATGTTTCACATATAGACTGAACTAAGCTCTGAATATTATTACTTCAGCACCAGCAAGAGGTCAGCATCCTTTGCTGCAGGCTAGCTTAGGCAATCCAAAATAGGCTCCATGGTACACAGAGCTCTATATTCTAGTACCTCAATTCTGCTTGTTACCTGCTCTGCGTGGCACCTGCTCACTACTTGCTCAGTGAAATGTGGCAAGGTAGTAGCAGCATACAATGACTGAGCACAGAATCACATGTTCAGTCGCTGGTGAAGCAGGCCTCCTCAGTCAAGAACCTTAACAAACACTACCTGCAATACACTGGGAGACAGGTGAGACAGGCACCAATCTTTTATTAAGGTAGTCAGAAACTCATTCAAAATCTGCAGATGCAGCAACAATTGAATGCATTGTAAACAATTGGACTAAACATTCATCATCTGAGTTAAACTAGAATTGCAATCCTGAGCCATTAAGTCCAAAGCAAGGTTTAGCATTACTTGCCAGTAAATGTGCCTAGGCTTGCATTATTAAAATCTGTTTATTATAAAGAGACTCACATGAGATGGCTTTAAAACAGTAAGGTATGAGCCCTGTGGTACAAGCAACTTCCAAAACCATTTTTGCAGCCCATTTCCTCAGGAATGAAAAAAAAAAATCCGAAATGCCCTTTTATATAGCAAAGGTCAGAGACTGTCCAAGGGTTAAAAAGTCCCTCATTTTTTGTTTTATACTCCATTTTCTATCCCTTTCCATTGGCAAGCCTGATGTGACCCACAGTAGGTTCTAGGGTAAGAATTTGGGCCCAGGACTATCAAGTTTACCCAGCCTTGCTTTAAATTGAATAAATAAAAAATACTTTGTTACATTTATATCCCATCTTTCCTTAAAGAGGTCTCATCTGAGGCTCTTTATCCCCATACTCACTTGTGAGGCAGCTCAGGCTGAGAGACAAAGTGACCAGTCAGGGTCAACCAGTGACCTTCACAGCTCAGTGGGGACTTGATCCTGGATCCCTCAAGTCCCAATTTAAAAGTAAAACACACTTGCACTATAAAACAGCCACATAAACATTAGCAACTAAAATACCAAAGCAGAAAAGACAGAAAGGAAATCAGCAGGATGATGGAAATCAGCAGGATAGAGGAATACATCACCATAATGACAAGCTACAGCTCACATATAAGGCTACTGCAGAACACAGTACTCTGGTCAAAAAAAAAAATAAACCTTCTCTTCACTCAGTTATGAAGGTCACTGAGTAGCATCTCTCAACCTAACAAACCTCATCAAGTTTGCTTCTGAGGGCAAAAGCTGTGGACACAGAGCACCATGCATACTGCTCTGAACTCTTTGTTATTAGTATGCAGTCCCTAAAGCCACACATAAGAAGACAGTATCAATCCCCATGAATATCACAGTTTGCAAGATCTTTCTAGGGGTAAAACAGACCAACATGGAAAAGGCATAATTGGAGACTGTGGGCTTCAACTGTGATTAAATAACACAAGATCACACCTATCATTAGGCAGAGTGAGATGGCTACTTCAGGTAACATATAGATTTTTAGAGAGAAGGTTATCAAGCTGCTGATGATTAACTAATTGAATGATTTCTACTTTTGAGCATGGAGAAAAATGTACTTGATTTTTTTTTTTTACCTCATTTACCAAAATAATTTGCCTTGCTTTGAGTACTATGCAGCATGACTGAGAGTCAGTGGAACAGGCAACACTTAGAAAAGCCCTACAGGGCTTGGCTCAAGGCTATCTGGAGGAATACATCTTCTCATACAAGCCTGGCCAGATACTGAGATTACATGGAGAGGGCCTTCCCTTAGTCCTCCTACGTCACGGGCAAATCCAGCAGGAACACAGGAGAGGGCCTTCTCAGTAGTTGCTCCCAGGCTCTGGAATTCTTTCCTTAAAGAAGCCAAACTGGCTCCTTCCTTGTTGTCCTTCCATCAGTATATAAGACCTTTTTTATTCCAGGCTTTTGCAAACTGACTGATCTATAAGGAAAAGACTTTTATTAGTGTGCAGCACTATTTTTCCCTGCCTTACAATGGGAATGTTTTTAAATTATAGTTTAATTACATTTCTAAAATAACTTTTTTCTATGTTGTTATATGTATTTTTAACCCGTATATGTTCCAATTTTTGTAAAGTGCCCTTGGTTCCCAGCTCTGGGGAAAAAGTGGGGTTTAAATAATAAAGTCAACAATAATAATAGTAACTTCTTTACCTCTAAAAGTAGAATAATTTGGGACAGCCGTAGGACAACAAATGCAGGGCATTATTGAGTAATACTTGGAACCTGCAATCCTTGTCACACTTTCTTATGATAAAACCCCACTGAACACAAAGGAAGTTATCTCTATCCCGATTTCCGCACGAGACTGTTATAGCGCTATGATTCCACTTTCAACATCCTATGGAATCCTGGGGTTTGCAGTTTCGGGAGGGGCTGGAGGATGTTGAAAGTGGGATCATAGCGCTATAACAGCCTCGTGCGGAAATGGCTCATGTTCCAAGTAAACATGACCAGGCCTGTGATAGCAACATGCTATTTAAAAATAGTTATCAGGGCTAGATTATCAGTGATCACTGGCTATAAGACCAGTGCTGAAGGAAATGAGCATAGCTTGCTTTGTTTTCTTCCCCAGTCCCTTTGTGAACCTTTCATTCTCTTACCATCCACTTTGTGACCTGTTGTTACTACTGCCTACTGTATTTACTATATTTATTTACCTATGTATTTACCTACTGTATTTACCTATGTGTTGACTCAAGAACTGATTCAAGATTCAAGAACTGATTTAGTGGGTCTACTCTAGTTGGGACAAGCCAAAAGGATTCTAGCCTGTGTGTGTTATTTGGTAAAAAAAAGAGTGGGATCAGTCTGTTAGCCTGACCAATGCAGAAGTGTTGGGAACAAGTTCACATGTGAAGATGTGTGTTCCTGACTGCTGTACTATTTAAGTCCTATGGGACACTCTAAGGACCTTTCTGCACTACATTGTTATAGCGCCATTATTCCACTTTCAGCATCCTATGGAATCCTGGGGCTTGCAGTTTAGGGAGGGGCATTTAGAATCCTCAGCTAGAGAGTTCCTTGGCCTCAGAAAACTACAAAGCCCAGAATTCCACAGGATGCTGAAAGTGGAATAATAGCACTGTAACAATATAGGGCGGAAAGGCCCTCAGAAATAAGTCACGCAGGCCCACAAAGGCATTCCTATCTCCTCAGGGCCTCTGCCTCTTTAATCCGCCCTTGCTCGTTGTCCCCATTCACTCCACAGGAGATAAGAGTTTCACTTCTCGATAACGTATCTCATCCCCACAGGCGGGACGATGGCGTCAGGCGAGCTGGGGAAGGAGGGCTCCCCTCAGAAAGTCAGCCGGCGCGGCGGGCCGAAGCCAAGCGCCGCCGCCTCGCCTGCAAAGCGAGAAGGGAAAAGAAAACCGAGGCGCGCCCCTCTCGACGCCAACCAAGAGGCCCCAGCTCGGCCGCGGGGGGGGGAGCGTCTCCCTTTGCGCAGCCGCGCTC